>PVIA01006035.1:0-104495 GCA_004024845.1 Tonatia bakeri | reverse complement strand
CAAAAGGTCCTCGAGGGGACGGTCTATGAGTTGCCCCACTGTACAGATGAGGACAGTGAGGATGAGAGAGGCCAAGTAACTTGCCTGAGGTCGCCCCTGCAGTACACGTCAATCAAACAGGGTGCAAACCAAGGCGGTCCGACCAGAGCTCTTAACCACTGTGCTACAAGGCACCGAAGTCAGTTTGTTTTCAGACTTCGCTGCAGCAACAGCTTTCGGAAGAAAGTGCAGCAACAACTAGACTGTTTAGAGTAAAAAGACTGTACCCAAAGAGTCTTCCACTCTGCCAAACTGTCCTTCAAATATAGCTGACAAATATTAAACACGCACCGCGTGACAGGCACTGTTGGAAGTTCTAAGCGGACCTCTGCACTGCTACACCTGAGCTGGGGGAGGGGACGATGGTGTCCCGATTCTCTCAGAGTGACACATCTGTTTTACAAGACGGGAACTGGGCAGGTATAATCTCCCAGGGTCTTCTCTTGCTGTTCCTGATATGGAACCCCTGCTCTGTGAGCAAGCTGGAGCACGGGTGATTGGAACCCAGTCCCACAGCCTGCCGGGTGCTAGAATTTTTGTCCTATTGTGGAGACTGGGCCAGGAGGGAGCTCCAGTCCTCTGCCATGCATTTGCCTGGATACAGCTTCTGCAGCACAGGGCTGATGAGAGATGAGAGATACTGCCAGCTTGCCCTTCCTGGAGTGAAAGCATAGTCTGAGACTGGGAACTGAGAAGAAAGGGAGCCCCATTTTCTTGGCTGCATCTTCCAAGAATAGAGCTTCGATCACACTGAGCTGGGGAGTGGGAAGCAGTTCGAGGCTTAAATGCCACAGATTCCCGTTGCTCTTACTACAGTTTAGCAGGAGACTTTCTTGAATAAATGTTTCTATTTGCAGTATGTCCTTGGGACAAATTCCAGAGCCATTAAATGGTTGGGTTTTTTAAATAGTTTTCACCAGTTAAATGGTTCTTTCACTGGAGAGAGTGCCTACTAACCTCCTCACCCCACTGTTTTGGAAGTCGGCTGCCTCAATCAGGTTATTTTTTTTTAAGGTGAAAAAGGAGTTTGTTTGGTAGTATTTTAAACTCATGGTTCAAACATATTCCATGAGTTTTAATCCACTGCAATTAATTTTATCGATGCTCAAATTATCCTAACTATGGCTAATTGGAACTTGTTTAAGTCGGCTCCTGAGTCCTTTGGACATGACCCTGGCAGTGGCTCACAGCTTTCTTGCTAAAATACTATGTACATTACTTCCCCCAAACTGAAGAAAAACTTAAAGGTCACACTTAGCAGGATCAAAACAAGTACATATTCCTTCCAAAGAAACAAATATGATCAAAGCAAACAGTTAAAAGGGAAAAAACAAATTAAAACTCATAAAACAAATAAAAATTATAAGGAAACATTAAAAATAGCATAGAAAAATATGACATAAATCATGAAATAAATGTATTAGTGATCATGATAAATACAAATGAAATCTCCCTTATTAAAAATTAAGATTCACGAATTAAAGTAAGAACCCAACCTTGCCCTGGCCAGTGTGTCTCAGTTGGCTGGAGCATTGTCCTGTACACCAAATCGATGTTTCTTACATCTCTCTCTCTGTCTCTCTCTCACTCTCTCTCTCTCCCCTTTTCTCTCTCTTTAAAAGCAATAAACATTTAAAAAATTTAAAAAGAATTCAATCTTGCTATTTTGGATAACATGGACGGCCTAGAGAATATTATGTTAAGTAAAGTAAGTTGGAAAGAAAAAAACAAAAACAAAAATAAAATAAAATAAAATAAAAAGTCAGATAGAAAAAGACAAATACCATATTTCACTCACATGTGCAATCTGAAAAACAAATGAGCAAACAAAACAGAAACAAACTCATAGATATACAAAACACACTGGTGGTTGCCAGAAGGGAGGGAAGATGGGGGGTTGTGCAGAGAAGGGGAAGGGGATTAAGAAGTACAAACTTCCAATTATGAAATAGGTCAGGGGGACGTAAGGTACAGCATCAGGAATAGAGTCAATAATATTGTGATAACCATGTACAGGGACAGATGGGCACCATACTTATTGTGGTGATCACTTTGTAAGGTATATAATCACTATGTTGTACACCTGAAACTAATATAATATTGTATGTATGTCAACTGCACTTAAAAAATTTAAAAAGTAAAATTTAAAATCTCCACTTCATATTATTTAAATGAAGCACAAAACAGAACAAGATTAAGGTAAAGGAAGGGGAAGTATATAAAACAAATGCAAATTAAGAGAAATCAAAAATGAAAACACTGAACATTAGTAGAATTTGACATTAAAGAGTGACATCGAAATTTATAAAGCCAAAATATGAAGGGTGGAGAATCATTTAATAATATGAGTAATAAAGCTTGCTTACTAAACAATACACCTTTTTTCCCTACTGCCCACACAACATTTATGAGACTGGAATATATATAGCTGCTCTAACAGTGGCCCCTCAACAAGGTTCACTTGCTGAAGAGGACTCACAGGACCCAAAAAGACAAAGCTTTCAAACACACAGTTTATTACAGGGGACAGACACACTATAGCAAGAGCCTGAAAATCAGAATGAACGTCACAGCAGATGACTCACAGGGGGGTCTGGAGAGGCCATGTGCAGGCTCTGTGTCTATTCCCTGCCCCCGCCCTAGAATCGGCCATTTCTTTAAGGAGCCCGGGCTCCATTTATCAGAGAATGGTATTTAGAAACAAAGATCTGGATGCGTGCTCATTGCTGTTGAGGCGTCACTGCTTCTAGGCCATTTCAGCAGTCCGAGCCGGGCAATATACTTAAGTATACTACCCCAATATATATGCATACCTATATTTCTGTATCTACCAACTAGAGTATAGTATTTGTGTACAGTTTGTTTTGTCACTAGCCTTACATTATCTAGTTAAAGCACTTTCTTTTTTTATTTAGGTAGAATTGACATGTAACATTATATTAGTTTTAGGTGTACAACATAATGGTTTGATAGTTGTATATATTGTGAAAATTAGCATTACAATAAGTCTAGTTAACATCCATCTCCATAGTTACAGAAATTTTTTTTCTTGTGACGAGAATTTTTAAGATCTACTCTCTTAGCAACTTTCAAATGTGCAATACAGTATCATTAACTATAGTCGCCATGGTGTACATTACAACCCCATGATATTTATTTTATATCTGAAAGTTTGTACCTTTGATCCCCTTCACCCATTTCATCCACCTCCAATCCCTGCCTCCAGCAACCACTGATCTGTTGTTTGTCTGAGCTTGAAAACACTTTTTCAAGGTTTCCCTACCTCTTCAGTGAACTTATGGCATATGGTTTTAAACACAATTAGATTCATTTGTCACATTCTGCATTCCATGTTGGAATCACTGACGACCAGGTTGATTTTTTAAAATTGGCATACAGTAAAATTCATTCTCAGCGGTATACCATCCTATGGGTTTTGACAATTGTAGACATGAACCCACAGCCACCGCCCTTGTACAACTCATTATGAACTTAACCCTTCTCTCTCCCCGATCCCTGGCAGCCACTGATCTGCTTTCCATCCTGTGTCTTGTGGTAGACTAAATAATGACCCCAAAAGATATCCATATCTTAATGCTCACAACCAATGAATGTTCCATCAAAGGGCAAAAGACATTGCAGATGTGATTAAGTTAAGGATCAAGTGATGGGGAGATTATCCTGGATTATCCAGGTGGGTCTTAAATGTAACCACAAGGGTCCCTAAGAGGGAGCTGTAAGAAAGTCAAAGATGGAGGAAGAGACCCCGAGGGTGGAGGCAAGAGGTTGGAGTGATGTGAGGCAGGAGTCACAAGCTAAGGAATACAGGCAGCCCCCAGAAGCTAGAAAAGTCAAGGAAATGAATTTGCCCCTACAGCCTCCAGAAGGAATGCTCCTCTCCCTCTCTTTCTCCCTCCCTTCCCCTCTCTCTAAAAATGAACAAATAAAATCTTTTAAAAAATAAACATCATTACCCAGGAAAAACACTATTAAGTAATACAAACAAAAAGGATCACAGGCTTTTTAAGGTCAAGGTATGATCACAAAAGAAGCCATAAATTCTGATTTCTGGATGTCTTACAAGACCCCTTTCTTAGATATAACATTTTCAAGGACATTTTAAGAAACAAGAAAATTGTGTGGTGATTGCTGGGGGGAGGAGGATATAAGGGGACTAAATGGTAAGGAAAAAGTATATAATAAAGATTAAATTTTAAAAAAACACAAGAAAATTATCTTATTCCATTGCTGGGATTTCCTGCACTAGCAGTTAGGGGGGGCCTATGGGTTTCCACATCAAATGATGAAATTCCACTATTTAGAACTGAGAGAAATAAAGACGGCTCTAAGAAGATTAAAACTTGCTGTGGAAAGGAAAAAGGCAAAATGGAACTCTAAACAATGGAAAACGAGCATACAATGTTATCTATCTAATGTGAATAGAAAAAACTGACAATGAATATTTGAATTTCTGATTTATTATATTGGCAATCCGTCCACCTTGGGTCCTTACTATTGTTTGCTATCACACTTGTCAAATAGTTTCACGGAGTCATTAAAACCTATCCGTTTTTTCCAACAGATGGTGCAATGACACCTCTGCCAGTGGAGTTTTTCCTGAATAAAGAAAAAAAATAAATCATTCAAACATAAAAATGGCAAAAATTTCCCCTAAGGGACCAAAACTACAGAGGAATAATTCCCAGTTTTACCCTCAATGAAAAATCAGGTACGGATCACAAAATATCCAAAAGTCTTTGTAAAACCAACTACGAAGTGCATAACAAACATCGGGGTGTGGGATTTTCTTTACTTACGAGCTAACGAGTTCACTTGATTCGATTCCCTGGATGCCAGCAGCGCAGTGAGCAGTATGAGCACCATCAGCATTCGCATGGGTTCTCCAGTTCCGCAAGTCCCGCAGGGCCCACGCACGGGGGCCCAGGCGGACACAATATGTACCCAATGCAAGTTTGTATCACAGCTGAGGAATACTGGCCTTGGGGAATTCACATCTTTTATAGTGAGCTTCCTCTCCCTCCCAGGAGATAGTGCCTCATCTCTCAAGGCAGCTCCCTGCGAATACAGCCTTGAGAGATGATGGCCTAGGTAAATAGGGCCAAGGCCTCGCATTCTTGGCATAGGAAACGGAACAGGGGACACTCTGGGCTGGGACAGATTGCATCTCTCAACCATATTATGCTTAGAGAGAAAATAGGCCATCTCGCCTTCCACTTGAAATGGATGATAAGATGTACTACTGGTCAAAGTTTTGCGCCTAGGAATATTTTCCTTCACCACTGTCTTTTAGGGGCTAGAATGGAGCCGTCCACTTTTACCCAGTGCCAGCAAACTGTGCATAAACCAGGCCTGTGTTTTTCTGTTAACCAATCATAGAGAACTCTGTGGAAAGCCATAATGTGGGTTAAGGAAAAAAATAAATTGGAGAGAGCAAGTATCATGCAAGTTTTTTCTTCAATATTTCTTACTTTTATTTTCCCATTATTAATGGGAAATATTATATGAGAAAGGGTTTTTTCAAATGAAAATTCTATATAAAATTGCTAATAGTATTATCTTTTATGTATTTCCTAAGATGGTTGGTTCCCCGTCAACTAATATATCTATCTTTTTATGGGACTTTAATAATATTAGCCTAATATAAGCAAAATAAAGCTTACAGCAGTGGCACAAAAAATGATGAACATTCTAAGGATGTGCAAACTTTTTTTTAGTTTGTCACAATTACGACCATGGGAGTTTAAAACACTTCTTCATATGGTTTACTTGTGCCTTCTCAGTAGCTGGGACTCAATCACACACATAGCATTACCATTTTCTAATGGAATACTGTTGTCATATCCAATTTATATTTCCATAAATCAGAAAACACCTACTGCCCTGGCCGGGTGGCTCAGCTGGTTGAAGTGTCATCCCATAAACCAAAAGGTTGCGGGTTCGATCTCTGGTCGGGGCACGTACAGGAGGTGACCAACCAATGCTTTCTCTCTCTGTTTTGCTCCCCTCTCTCTCCTTCCTCTCTCTCTCTCTCCCCATTCCTCTCTCTCTCAAATCAATAAACATATCCTAGGGTGAGGATAAAAAAAAAAACCTATTACCTGATGGCCATTTCAAGTAGTATACACCCTGCTCCTTTCACGTTCCAGATCTCCTGCCCATGCTTTCTGAGTGAACCCACCAGAAAGCCAGAGGGCAAAGAAACCTGTTGATACAGTCCCTTCCCAGGGCACAGAGCAGGTAGAGAGGAGTGGAGTGAATCTAGAAGGGCAAATGGAAGATATCCAGCACAGCCCATAAATGGCATTGATGTCATTGGTGTGATTTTCTAAACCATTAAACCATTCTTGGTAAAGTTCCAAACAAAATAACCCACACTCCTTTCAATTTATACAGTAGTTCTTTTCCTGGAAAATTCCAGGATATTAAAACCATGCAAAAAATACTTTGAGGTATGCCCACTTCAGCAGCAATATACCAAAATTGGAATTATACAGAGAAGATGAGCACAGTCCCTGTACTAGAATGACATGCAAATTTGTGAAAGCATTCCATATTTTAAAAAATCAATTTTAGAAAAAAATAAGTACTTGGAGTTTACATGCAAAATGAGGTTAGGTTTAGGCTCAGATAATTACAAATAGGTTTTTCATATATGCGAATGTCTAGGAGGATATTTGAAAATTATGTAAGATGTAGGAAAGTTTGTCCTTGGAAGAATGTCACATGCATTGAAGAGCATATGACATTCTTGGCTCCTGTCCATTAACTGCCAGGAAACCCTTGCCAGGGGATTCTTGTCAATCACTGTAACAACCAAAATAGCCCGACGTGTTTTCCAAGCACACCCTTGGGTGGTACTGCCCTCAGTGAGACCCACTCTCCAAAGGTGAAACATTCTTCCTTGCAGAATGTGAGTTTGAGATTTCCTCCACTTAGTGTCTGGGGGCAACACAAAATGGAAGAAATGACTTCTCATTTTATGGGTCCTTGTTCAATCCAACATACTAAAGTCTCCCACCCAGCTACCAAACACTGGCTGCCATTTCTGGCAACACATAGTTGTGAATTTGCATTTTCTGATTTGGTATAAATAAAAACCAAGAAAATAACTGGATATGAAACTCAAGCTTCATATGGAGCCAGATAAAATTTTTAAAACAACCATACTTCATGTCACTCGGTATTAAACTATAACATTTTTCTCCTTTTAACTTATGCACTCTAAGTGATACATACACATTATATAACATTACAAAATATAGACACAAAAATAAAAAGTAAAAACATCACATACTGTGGTAGAGAGGATAATGGCCCCCCTCAAGATGTCCATGAGCTAGTAATCCTTTGAACCTTTTTTGAACCTTTTACATGGCTAAAGGAACTCTGCAGATGTGACTAAGTTAAAGATCCTTTTTTTTTTTTTTAAGAGAGAGGGGAAGGGAGGAAGAAAGAGAGAGAAACATCAATGTGCAAGAGAAACATCAACTGGTTGCCTCCCACACGCCCCCAGCTGGGGACCTGGCCCACAACCCAGGCCTGTGCTCTGACTGGGAATCAACCAGCGACCTTTCAGTTCATAGGCTGACACTCATTCTAGTGAACCACACCAGCCAGGGTGTGAACTTTTTCGTGTAGAAGTTTCTCTAATAAATTTTAGAACAGCATTCAATTAACAGAAATTTGACTGAGGCAAAATTACCTTACAAATTATTTGTTTCTAACAATATTTATTTCCCCAAACAAGGTACACCTATGCTTTTAAACTGTTTTTTTTTAAAAAAAAAAAAACAGTAAATGCATGGCTTAATTCTTTGTATTTTTAATAAATATTTGAAATAAAAATTCAAAGTCCAAGATCTGGGCAACAACTTACGATGAACAAAGATGTCACTAATCTAAACCAACCACTTCTATTTTTAAGTATTTATTTAATCTTTAAAATTATACATTTATATTTGTATTATTTCTGCTCAAAAACTAAACGTCTTTAAGTGTTCACTTTATTTTTTTTTAAATTTTTTCTAGGGAGAGAAACATCAATGTGTGGTTGCCCCTCACGTTCCTCCAACTGGGAACCTGGCTCACAACCCAGGCATGTGCCCTGACTGGGAATCGAACCAGCAACCATTTGGTTTACAAGCCCAAGCTTAATCCACTGAGCTACACCAGGCAGGACCAAGCGTCCACTTTAAATGATGTTATTAATACTGATAAAAAATACTCAGAGTCATTTTGAATACTTGCCTTTTACCTTCAGGTTTAACACAAGATGTTATAGAACAAATAATTCAACCTGACAAATAACATTTCCCAAAAGTTCTATTTTTGGTAAGTTTTTTCTCTATTGAATGAGACTTCACAATAAATATTAGAAAATCTCTCACAACCACCCTGCACATGGGTCAACAAATAGTGTAATATACTTCATGGAAAGTGCAGGACAGGTTTTATAGATGCTTAAGGAACAAGGGTTAAGTTGTCCTGACCAAAAATATCATCCCCATTAAGGAAGAGATTAAGTTATGTGAGTCAAAGAATTTTCTGGCACAACTTCACGTACTCATTAAAACTCTGTTCAGTGTCATAAAACTATTTTTTTCTGGATTATTAGTGCATTGAAGAGGCTGAGGGAACCTTGAGGAAAAGGTCTGGGTTTTATTTATCTCTCTGTTCCCAGGTCTAGTATAGGACCTGGTATATCAGCTCTGTTAATGTTAAATAAATAAATTGATAATTGGTGGAAGGAAGGAAGGGAGGGAAGGAGGGAGTGAGGATGGAAGGGAGGAAGGAGTACAAAGAATCCAATGAATGGCCTTAAGAGGCTTTAAGTTACTCTGAAATGTATTTAAATATCTTAAAAGCAATAAATACAAAGCAATAAAGAACTGAAGGAAGTTAGCCAATACCTTAGTTAAAGCTGTTTTCCATGAATCAATGAAATAGGCTATAAACCCAGAAAGGAAGATTATGTAGACCATGGGTACAACCCCTACTTTAAAATTTTGGAACCCAAGTCATTTTGTCTATAAAATGATTAGTCTAACCTTTGAGATTATGAGAAACTTGAGCTCTACAGCCCAGATCTCACAACCCACCCAGTCTCTTGGCAAACAGCAACCTCAGTGAAGACAGAGTAATTGTCTCTGGAGTGCTATCGGGCTCAACAGGGACAATACTGCCCTCTAGGGAGTAGCTGGAAGTTTCTGGGTACTTTTTTTTTTTTTTTTTGACACGTTGGAGTGAAACTGCAAAACATTAGTGATAAAGGGAATCTTTTTTAAATGATCTTTATTTATTTATTCTTAGAGAAAAGGAGGGAGAGAGGGAAGGAAACATTAATGTATAGTTGCCTCTCCCACGCCCCCAAGTGAGAACCTGGCCCGCAACCCAGGCATGTGCCGTAAACTGAGAAATGAACTGGTGGCCCTCTGGTGTGCAAGCTGGCGCTCAATCCACTGAGCATAGCAGCCAGGGCTGATAAAGGGAATCTTAAAAACTTTTTTTTAAAGATTTTATTTATTTATTTATTTTTAGAGAGGGAAGGGAGGGAGAAAGAGAGAGAAAGAGAGAAACATCAATGTGTGATTGTTGGGGGCTGTAGCCTGCAACCCAGGCACGTGCCCTGACTGGGAATCGAACCTGCAATGCTTTGGTTCCCAGCCCGCGCTCTATCCACTGAGCTACACCAGCCAGGAAATCTTAAAAGCCGCAAAAGAAAAAAAGGCATTACCACTAAAAACTGAAAACTAAATTACCGACGGACTTTGCATCAGCCAACAACTCATGCCAGAAGACAGTGGAATGGTATTTCCAAAGTGAAAAGGGGAAATTATTAGCAACATAGCATTTTATACTTAGGTAAATTACCATTACAAAGGCAAAATAGAGGCATTTACAGACATACAAAGAAGTAGCTTACCCCTCACAGACTCTCACTAATAGAAATACTGTGGGCGTGCTGATTTTTGGTGCCAGCCAAGATGGAATAAACCCATATAGTCTATCTTTCCCACGTAGAACTACTACAATCTCTGGGGGGCGGGGGGACACACAAACGCAACTACCTGAAACTCTGAACCGTAAGCAAAATCAGGTGGATTGAGAAGGACTCGAAGAAGTGAGTCATATAGGGGTGAGTTACCCATATAGTAAGTATTTTAGCTACTTTTCTCCCAACAATGATCAGAGGAGAAATGGCCAGCAGAACTTTCTTAGATAGCACAAGGGGGAAACCTCCAAGGAAGCCTATATGTCTGGCCAAACAACTAAGAAAAGGTGCTCCTGAAGGCTGGAAGTGTGGAAGACATCATGCAGAGGAGACTGCTGGAGAAGGGATTAATTCTGTGTATGAACTAGCACAAATCTCAGGCTCACCTCTGAGCTGAGCACACATGGGACAGAACCAAAACAATATAGTAACAACTTTGAGAACTAAACTATTATATTAAAACAGCACTCAAACTAATGCCTGAGTAGAGCGTATGTGGGATAAGCCCAAATTATCAGAGCAAAGGCTTTGAAATGACATTAGGACCACTGCGCACGTAAGTTACAGCTTGTAGTCTAACTTAGTTGTTAGCATTATTCTAACTACTTATTTAAAGTAGGTTGATTGCCTGCTTTAAAAAAATCTTTCATCCAACAGAGATCTTTAACAGAGCCCAGATTCTTACAACATAAGATTCAAAATATCCAGTATACAATCCAAAATTACTTGATATACAAAGAATCGAGAAAATGTGACTGATTCCCAAGGGAAAAAACATACAACAGATGGCCAAATCCAAGATAACTCAGATGTTGAAATTAACAGACAGACTTTAAAGCTGTTATAATTATACTCTGTGAGGTAAACACATCCTCTATTATTTATTTATTTCTAAAAATTTTTTTAAAGATTTTATTTATTTATTTTTAGAGAGAGGGGAAGGGAAGGAAACACCAATGTGCGAGAGAAACATGGATCAGCTGCCTCTCGCGCGCCCCCAACAGAAGGGCCCAGCCAGTAACCCAGGCATGTGCCCCAACCGGAAATGGAACAGGCCACCCTTTGGTTTGCAGGCCCGCACTCAATCCGCTGAGCCACGCCTTTAAATAAATGAAAATATGGTTCTCAGCTGAGTAAAAATAAACTAAAAAGATAACGAAATGGAAATTTTAGAGGATAAAAACACAATATATAAAATAAAAAATTCACTAGATGAGCTCAATAGAAGTTGTTTATATAATATATATAAAATGCTTTATATAAAACATGAAATATCACATATATGACACACAGTCACACCTTGGTCCTCGAATGTCTTGGTTCTCAAACAATTCACTTCTTGATCACATTGTTCACGGAAAAAATGTCTCAGTTGCCTAACAAAACTCCAGATCTCGATTCTCTACCAGACAACCCTTTCATGCACATACCTATATGATGAGTCATATGTCTCTCAGGAGACAAAGGAGATCCAGTTCCGCACAAATTGCTTCTCGAACAGTTTTCTGGAACGAATCAAGTTCGAGAACCAAAGTTCCGCTGTATTACACATTTATATATGACATGTAATTTTTATATATTTTTTACATACAGAAAAATTAGGATTATATAGACTATGGATACAATCCCTACTTTAAAATTTTGGAATCCACGTCATTTTGTCTATAAAAGAGGACTGGTCTAGCCTTTGAGATTATGAGAAAATGAAGCTCTATGGCCCAAATTTCACAACCCGCCCAAGTCCTGGGCCAGAAAAACAACCCCAGGAGAGACAGCAATTGTCTCAAAAGTGCTATGGGTTCAACAAGGACAATTTTTTTCACTTAAGGCCTTCAACTGATTGGATAAGGCCCACCTACATTATTGAGGATAGTCTGCTAAATTTACTATTGACTTAAATGTTAATCACAATTTAAAAATACCTTCACAGATGATCCAAAATGGCGATGGAATAAGTAGAAGTCATACTCACCTTCTCCTAGGACCAAACTGGAATTACAACTAAAATACAAAAAGATTAAGCTAAATAACCAATTTAAGACTACCTGAACAAAAAAGTCTTATTATAACCAAGGACTTATAGACGAAGCCCCGTCAAGACTGTCAGGAAGAGTGGAGACAGGAAAAGGGTTGGCCCCCCCACCCCCACGCGGTGGTTGAGAATCCAGAGGGATATCTCAGCTGCAAAGTTTCCTCCCACCAGATGTCCCATCCGCATGCTAGGATCCCCAGCCCAGAGCACCAGAGCCATAAAGAGAAGCCCACATAACACCTGGTTGTGAAAATCAGCGGGGATTCTATCTTCCGGGGAGAGACCGGAGTGCTAGAAACCCAGGCGCCCTCTCAAAGGGCCAGATTACAAAACCGTGTCTGAAGCCACTCACCCTGAGCTGTGAAGGAGGAAGGGTAGCTCAGAGAAGACGGGAGCCGTGCTACAGGAGACTGGGTTGTGGGGCTTCGACGAGAGAGCCGAAGGGACAGCAGCCAGGGGTCTTGTGCTGAGTCTCTCTTCCGCACTGCGCACAGAACCTCTCCTGGGTGGAGCAGTCCTCTCTACATAGCGTCATCCTGGGGGAATGCAATAGCTCCACCCTCCCAGTCCTCCCGCCCAGCCAAGCTCCAATCCTGAAGAAGAGTCAGCTTCCTGTGGTATAGAATTTCTTGGAGGGCTCTTGAGGGCAAACTGAGGTGATGTCAGAGACCGAATTGTGTGGCTCTGGGAAGGGGGCCATTCCCTCCCCGCATGTACCTGACCAGTGCTTACCCCCCTGGCCCCACCCTCCCAACTCCCAGTGGTGCTGCCCTGCCAAGCTCCTGCCCTACAGAATTGTCATCTGACTGTGGCCAGCCTGGGTTCATAGTGCAGTTTCTAAAAAAGTTCTTGAGGAGGTCTGGGCAGAATTAGGCATAGATTGAATTGTGTGGCTCAAGGGTGGGTGCCATTTTTCCCCTCACATGCCCATCCAATGCCACCATTGCTGTGTACAACCCTCCCCTCATATGGCCAAATGTTGGTTGGTTTGGGCCTCACCCTGAAGACTGCATGAGACAGGTCCCCACCACAATGGTCTGAGGGCCCCCACGGGTGGTGGCTGACCTTGTTCTCTGGGGCTTTTGCTGACTGGCCTCAGTCCTAGCACTGGTGCCGATTAGAATCTGTGCTATTCTGGTGAACAACACTACCCCTACTTGGTGACTCATTGAGTGAGAACCTACCTCAGGCAATTCACTATCACCAGGGGCTATTTCAGTGACTAAGACTAACAGGAAGCCACAGGCAGAGGTGGATCTCGAGGTGCCTAGAGCCTTTTGCTGACCCTTCCCCAGGCTCGGTGTAGTGGAAGCCAGACTTGGTGTGCAGCTTGGCCCTTCCCATGCATACCCAGGACCAGCAGAGAGAGCACAAACTGTGGATTCCTTTGTAGCTCCAAACAGGTAGCCTAGGGTGAGCCACACACAGCACTTGACACTGATCTGCTATAATAGAATCCCTCCCAAGAGGCCTCAATGAGATATCAACACAATGAGATAGCACTTCACACCCACTAGGATGGCTACAACACCAACGACAACACATAAAATAAAAAGTACTGATGAGGATGTGAAGAAACTAGAGCCCTCATACATTCCTGGTGGGAATGTAAAATGGTGTAGCCACTTTAGAAAAGCTTTTGGCTGTTCCTCAAAAAGCTAAAACATTGAATTACCATAGGAACCAGTAATTCCACGTCTAGGTATATACCTAAAAGAATTGAAAACAGGTGTTCAAACAAAAACTTGTACTTGAACGTTCACAGCACCACTACTCACAATAGCCAAAAACCGGAAACAATCCAAATGTTCATCAACAGATAAACGATAAACAGATTATGGCATGTTAGTCACAGAAAGGAATAGAGTACTGACGCATGCTATGACATGGATGAACCTCAGAAACATTGTGTTAAGTGAAAGAAACCAGACACAAAAGGCCACACCACACACTGTATAATTCCATTTATGTGAAATATGTGGAGTTGGCAAATCTATAGAAACAAAAAGCAGATCAGTGGTTGCCAGGGGTTGGGGAGAATGGGAATAGCGAGTGATTGCTTAATGAGTATGAGATTTCCCTTTGGAGTGATGAAAGCATTCTGGAATTAGTAGTGATGGTTGCACAATATCGTGAATGTACTTAGTGGCAGTTGTACGCTTTTAAATGGCTAAAATGGTAAGTTTTATGCTATGTGTGTTTCATCACACAAAATTTTTTTTTTCAGGAATCATACACCATGACCAAGTGAGGTTTACTCTCTGGATGCAAATCTAGTTCAATATTCAAAAATCACATCAACAAACTAAAGAAGAAAAACCACCTAGTCATATTAACTGATGCAGAAAAGCATTTGATAAAATTCAGCATTGATTCTCAATAAAAATTCTAGGAAAACTAGGGGTGGAAGGTAACTTCAACTTGATCAATAAAACCTACAGAAAAGTTTACAGCTTACATTATGCTTATCGGTGAAAAATTGACAGCTTTCCCCCTAAGATCAAGAACATGGCTAGGATGTCTGCTTTCATCACCTTATTCAGCATTGTACTGAAAGTCCTAGCCAGTGCAACAAGGCAACGAAATAAAATAAAATAAAAGGAATCTTTTTTTAAATAGAAGGAATCTTGATTGAAAAGAAAGAAATAAGACTGTCCCTATTTACAGATGGCATGAATGTCTATGTAAAAAAATCTATAAAGTAACTCATAGAATTAATAATTTTGATACTGTCACAGGAATACAAGATAAATGTATAAAATCACTGTATTTCTATATATTAGCAATGAATACATGGACAACAAAGTTTAAAATACAATACCATTTATAATCAGTCAAAAAATGAAATACTCAGGTGTAAATCTAACAAAACATGTATAGGATTTGTATGCCTGAAAACTATAAAACACTGGTGAAAGAAACAAGTGCCTAAACAAATGGAGAGACTTTCTATGTTCATGGACCGGGAGACTCAACTTAGAAAAGATGTCAGTTTTCCTCAAATTCCTATACAAGTTTAATGCAATTCCTATTAAAATCTCAGCAATATTTTTACAGACACAGACAAGCTTGTCCTAAAATTTACATAGAAAGGAAAATTAGGATAGCTAAATCAATTTTAGGAAGAAGAATAAAGTAGAAAAAAAATCATGGCACGGTCCCCACATGGGCATGTGAGAGAAGCAACCAATCAATGTTTCTCTTACACATCGATGTTTTTCTTCCTTTCTTTCTCTCTCTCTCTCTCATACAGTTTTCCAAATTGTGTGATATTCACAGAGGTATAGACATAGATCAATGAACAGAATAGAGAATCCAGAAACAGACTCACATAAATATACCCAATTGACTTTTGACAATGGTGCAAAAGTAATCAGTGGAGGAAGAAGAGCCTTTTCATTAATGGTGCTGGATCAATTGAACCTCACACCTGACAAAAATTAACTCAAAATGGATTGTGGACTTAAATGTGAAACATAACGTTACAACACTTTTATTGATTACTTTTTAAATTTATTGATTTTAGAGAGAGAGGAAGGTGGAGAGGGAGAGAGAGAAACACTGATTTGTTGTTCTGATTATTTATGCATTCATTGGTTGATTCCTGTGTGTGCCCTGATGGAAGATCAAACGGGCAACCTTGGTGTATGGGGACGACGCTCTATCTGACCTACGTGGCCAGCGCCATGTATCTTTTAGAGAAAACATAGGATAAGATCTATAGGACCTAGGGCCATGCAAAGTGTTCTTAGACTTAACACCAAAAGCACCATAAAAGAAATAAATGGGTAAGTTGAACTTCATGAAAATGTAAAATTTTGCTCTGCGAAATGCCTTATTTAGAGGATAAAAAGTCAGGCTACAGGCTGGGAGAAAATATTTTCAAACCACATGTCTGACAAAGGATTAATATCTCAAAACTCAACTGTAAGAAAACAAGTAATTCAATTACAAAATGAGGTCAGGGCACATGCCCAGGTTGCACACCAGCTCCCCACTTGGGGGCGTGCGAGGCAAATTATTGATGCGTATTGGTTTCTCTCTCTCTCTCTTTTTCTCCCTCCCTTCCCCTCTCTCTAAAAGTAAATAAATGAAATCTATTTTTTTAAAAAAGAATAGCAACCCCAAAATTAAAGGAGAAAAAATTTAGGTAAGAACAGGTCTACACTAATAGTGCAGAGCATTAAAAAAAAGTCTCTAAGGGAGACGCAAAAGACTCATTGCCTGTGCCTTTGTGAGCCCTAGTCCAGGGCTGCGCATGGTGGCATATTCTGAGATGTGTTTCCACTGCCCTGTCTCTCACCATACAACCAGAGCCTGGCATGGCCACTAAACCCCTCATATGATACATTTCAGATTGGTCACTAGGTGTCAGTATCCTGCTCTGGCTCTTTTAAAGATCAGTACTGAAAAAAGCAACTGGGAGAGTTCCTATTGCTTTTTCTAGGGAGGCACAGCCATCCAGATGGGCTGGGTAGAGAGGTTATCAGAAATCTACCAGTTTGTGAGTGTTAAATCGATCACTCTGCATTGGTGTAGGAAAAGCTGGTCTGGAGTTGCTGGATGTTGTGTTAATTCTGCTATTTGCTTATAGTTATATAAAAATAAAAGCATTGTATGAACAAAATAAATACATTAATAAAACCTTACTTTAAAGCCACTGTAATCAAGACAATGTGGCACACAGATCGGTCAGTAGAAAAGAATTCAAGAAATCAAACTTTACACCTATGTCAACTGATTTTCAATAAAGACACCAAAACAATCCAGTGGAGAAAGGATAGCTTTTCTTTCTTTTTTTTTTTTAGATTTTATTTATTTATTTTTAGAGAGAGAAGGGAGGGAGAAAGAGAGAGAGAAACATCAATGTGCGGTTGCTGGGGGACATGGTCTGCAACCCAGGCATGTGCCCTGACTGGGAATCAAACCTGTGATGCCTGGTTTGCAGCCCACGCTCAATCCACTGAGCTACACCCGCCAGGGCGAAAGGATAGCCTTTCTAACAAATGGCTTGGGTCAACTGGATATCCATACAGAAAAAAGAAATGAACTTAGACCTTTACCTCACACCATAAAAAAATCAACTCAAAATAGATCACAGACCAAAATGTAAGAGGTAAGATTATAAAGCTCTTACAGGAAAACACAGGAGAAAATCTTTATGACCTTGGGGTAGACAAAGAGTTCTTAGATGTGACACAAAGAGCATTATCCATAAAAGAAAAAAAAGTTAGACTTCATCAAAATTAAAAACTGCACTTCAAAAGATACCATCGAGAAAATGAAAAGCCAAGCTACAGAATAGGAGAAAATATTTGCAAATCGCATCGCATATCTGGATAAAGGACTTTTATTGAGAACACATAAAAAACTCTTACAACTCAATAAAACAAACAACCCAGTTAAAAATGGGCAAAAGATTTCAATAGATATTTCACCAAAGAAATATGAATGGTTAACAAGTCCATAAACAAGATGCTCAATATCATTACTCATTAGAAAATACAAATGAAAACCACAATGTGATACCACTACATATCCACTAAAATCAGTATGATAAAAAAAGACAGCCAATACCAAGTTTTGGAAAGGATGTGGAGAAACTGGAACTTTTGTACATTACTGATGGCAACATAAAATGGTACAGCCACTTTGGAAAACAGGTTAGCAGTTTCTTGAAAAGTAGAACACAGACTCACCATCCAACCTAACCTCCCATTTCTAGGGATCTACTAAAAGAGATATGAAAGCACATGTCTCCACAGACTTGAACACTAATTAATGTTCAGAGCAGCATTATTCCTAATAGCCAAAAGTGGAAACAATACTAATGTCCACCAATTGGTGAATGGATAGACAAAATGTGGTATATCTTTACAGTGGAATCCTATTCAGCAATAAAAAGAAACGAACTATTGATATACGCTACAATGCGGATGAATCTCAAAAACATCGTATGTGGAAGAATTCAGATGCCAAAAGACTACATATTGTAGGAGCATGAGGGAATCTTCTGGGCTGATCGAAACGTTCTATATCTTGTTTGAGCTGATGGATACATGGGTGTATGCGATCATCAAAACTCATCAAACTGAACAATTGAGATCTGTGCATTTTATTGGATATAGATTATACCTAAATAAATAAAACCTTGTTTGAGTCTGCTATGAAAGTTCCAAATGGGAAATATGTGGCCTTCAATGTTTATATTAAAAAGAAGAAAGGCTAAAGGAAAACTAACGAGGTAATTACATGGTAAAAATTGGCACAATAAGCCCAAAGAAAATAGAAGGAAATGATATAGAAAACCAATGAAATTTGAAAAGTACAGTAGACATTCAACAAAGCCAAAAATTGGTCTTTTGAAAAATGAAAGTGTTGAAAAAAATAGGCCATGAGTCACAATATAAGTTGATGAGAAACTTTAAAATTTTTTTTTCTTAAAAAAAATTTTTTTTCTTATTTATGTATTTTTAGAGATAGGGGAAAGGAGGGAAAAAGAGAGGGAGAGACACATCTATCGTGCCCCAACTGGGGACTGAACACGCAACCTAGGCATGTGCCCTAACCAGGAATTGAACTAGCAATCTTTCGCCTTGTGAGACAATGCCCAACCAACTGAGCCACACCAGTCAGGGCAATGAGAAACTTTTTGAGAGAAACAAAAGATAGTTAAATTAGTGCTTTTGAGGATGCAAACCACTGGACAAACAGGTTTTGTTGTATTTTTACAACCATTTGGAGAAGGTTAAGGATCATTTACAAAGCATAAGGTCCCTAAGACTTAGAGAGTTTGCAAGGCATAAAGGTCTTGTTTAAGTTTGAGCTATAAATAGTCTGTATCTTGCCACCACAAGAATGTGTTCCTGGTTAGTTTAACCTCCTATAGTAATATTCTTGATGTACATATTATTTATAAAGGATTTACTGTTAACCCTTTTGGAGTATAATACCAAATGGTGTGGTTCCTGTTAACTCTTTTTATATGTTTGTTGTAGGAAATATATTACAGACTGTATGTTTGTAATAATAGGAAATTAGCTCTGGCTGGTGTGGCTCAGTGGATTGAGTGCCAACCCGTGAACCAAAGGGTCTTCGGTGCGATTCCCAGTCAGGGCACATGCCTGGGTTGTGGGCCAGGCCCTTGGTTGTGGGTGTGTAAGAGGCAACCACACATCAGTGTTTCTCTCTCTCTCTCTCTCCCTCCCTCCCTCCCCTTCTCTCTGAAAATAAATAAATAAAATCTTTTTTAAAATAATAGGAAATTATATTGGATACAAAGTATTTATTGTAGGACTATAGATTGTAATGGAGATACCAGCCTGATAGTGATAAAGGTTAATGTATAATTTCACTACTACGTAAGTAGTATGAATTCATTTGCTGGTCTCAGCTTTCTCCCTATAAATTCGTTTGAGAAAATAAACTTGCGATTGTAGCAGACTCAAGGCTAACACCAACATGGACCTTGTTCCTTTGATACTCTATTTTTTATTTTTTTTTGCTGAGGTGAGCAACAAATACCGAAGTATGAATTCTCATAGCACTTTACATCAAAGAGGTTATTTCCTCTCAGTGTTTTTCATAAAAATTTCACCTTTAATTTTAACTAGGGGTGAATCAAAGTCAGTTCACAGTTTTATTTCATAATAGAATAAATGTACCACGAAATGTACTTAATCATTCCCTTTTGGCTAACATTTAGTGTCTTACAATTGTTGTTACAATAAACAATGCTGGAATAACAATAACTTCTGTGTAGACCTTTCTGAACATGAGCATATATTTCTTTATGATACATTCCCAGGTATGGAATTCTGAGTAAAAGGTGGGATATTTCAAATCTTGATAGAATCAGACTGTTCTCTTTAAAAAAAGTGCCAGTTTATACTTCTCACCAACGGTATATCTTCACCAACACTGGCTGCTATAAACCATTTTAGTCCTGATTGGTGTGGCTCAGTGGGTTGGGCATGGTCCTGCAAAGCAAAAGGTCACGGGTTTGGTTCCCAGTTGGGGCACATGCCTGGGTCGTGAGCCAGGTCCCCAGTTGGGGGCAACTGACTGGTGTTTCTCTTGCGCATCAATGTTTTTCTCCCTCTCTTTCTCCCTCCTCCCCCTTCCCCTCTCTCTAAAGGTAGATGAATGAAATCGTTTTTAAAAATGGTTTTAATTTTTGCCAATTTTAATGAGTGAAAATGAATCACACTGTCAGTTTTCACATTCCTTATTACTAGATAGACTGACCACTTCACAAATGTGTATTGGGTATTTGTATTTCTTCTATAAATAGCTTATACACGTTTGTGAGATGGATTTTCCCTGTTGCCAAAAAGCTGAAGTTAGGCATTGTTCAATAATGGTGCCTTATCCTCCAGAATACAGTGTGATTACCCTAATGCCAAATGTTTGTGAATGTTCCCTTAAATGTCAGCATTACGAGGATTATTTGTGCAAGTTCTTCATGAACAATGATATGATCTGAGTATAAAAGTACAATGGTCCAGCACAAAACTCATTTTCTTGATCCAATACGACCCCACCTCATTAAGTCACTGACAGCAGCACAGCCCTTCCCTGCTGTGAAGTCTGAGGCACAAAGAAAACTCCATGGAGACGCTGCATCTGCTCCCGCCTGTGGGACCACTTCACTGCCACTAACTTCTACAAAATCTTTGCCCAAATCAAAGCAGCGGCATTCAGCTTGCATGAGTCTGCATGACGTCTCTTCCTGCTGGTCTTTAGCCACCTGAAGTGAGGCAATATAATTTGTTCCATTTCTATTATATTTTTATATTACTGATTTGTATTAGATATATTAATTTTTCACATCATACAAGTTTTAAGTATTTTCTCTCATTTTTAAAAATCTGTAATATCTTTGGCTGTAAGTTTTGAACTTTTATGTATCAGATCTGTCGACTTTTCCTTTATGACTTTTGGGTTTGCTTTGCCTTCCTCATGCAATTTTTATTTTGAATGCAAGTCACATAATTTTATTTTATTTATTTTTTAAAAGATTTTATTTATTTACTTTTAGAGAGTGGGGAAGGGAGGGGGAAAAAGAGGGAGAGAAACATCGATGTGTGAAAAACATCAACTGATTGCCTCTCACTCACCCCCGCTGGGGACCTGGCCTGCAACCCAGGCATGTGCCATGACTGGGTTATCGATCCAGTGACCTTTCAATTCAGAGGCCAGCACTCAATCCACTGAGCCACACCAGCCAGGGCAGCAAATTTCTAAAATAATCTCCTATATCTTCTTTGTTTATAATTTTGTCTCAATGAAATTGTCCCATTTTTTTTTCTCCATTGCTCTCCTCCGCCCCAGTCTTTCGCTCCCACAGTCAATTCCCAATGAAATGAAATCTTAAAGAAGACTTTACTTTTTATTAATCTGAGAAGAAGAAAGAAAGAGTTAGAGAGAAACATGAATTTGTTGTTCCACTTATTTATGCATTTATTGGTTACTTCTTGTTTGTGCCCTGACTGGGGATTGAACTCGTGACCTTGGTGTATCATGACAACGCTCCAATCAACTGAACCACTGGGACAGGGCTTAAAGATTTTACATAAAAGATCTTTTATCCACAAATGGCTAGCAATTTGGACTAAAAAAGTCTTTTTCCTCTCAGACATAAAATGATACCGATAGTATATATAACTAAAATTTTATATCTGGTCAAAATGTGGCATGTTAACTCTTCCATCATAATTCCTTTTCAAAGTTTGTTTACTATTCTTGTGAATTTACTTTTCCAAATCTTTAACAGCAGTAGAACAAGTTATTTGAAAAGTCTTATTGACATTTTTATCTAGATTGTACTAAATTTATATAAAAAATGGCAGTCTTCTGTACAATATCGAGTATATCCATCCGAGAATATCACCTATTTTCTCATTATTCATATCTCCTTTTTTGCCCTTCAGCAAACGTTAGTTGTGTTCATATATACCTTGCATATTCTTGTTAAATTTATACCTGGATAGTTTAAACCCATTGCATTTTCTGATTTGTATATTTGCGTGCATTGTAAACTAATTATTTAGCAAACTAATAATTTTTGCATGTTTATCTTAATCTGTTATCTCACTGAGTTCTTAGAAGTTCCAAGTTTTTCAGTTTTTGCTTTATATTTTTAGGTAGACAATCCTATACCTTGTAAGTAATGTTCTGTCACTTCCATATCTCACTTGCTAAGCCTCAGAAAACCATATGGAATTGAAGTGGCATCTGACTTTCTCGTTTCAGACCTTGAGAATGCAGAGACCAAACAATAACGTCAATTCTGGGGGCTTGCAATTCATGACTGCTTCCCACCCTCTAAATTTCACCCGAGTTTTTCCATTAACCTCACAACCCCCTCATTCTACCCACGTGAAGCTTTTTACCAAGAGAAACCTTTCTCATCATTAAAATGATCCTGGCAGTTCTCTAAGTATTACTACATCATGTTAATAATCTTCTTGCCCTGGCTGGTGTAGCTCAGTGGACTGAGTGAGGGCTGTAAACTAGAGGGTTGCCGGTTCAATTCCCAGTCAGAGCACATATCTGGGTTGTGGGCTGGGTCCCCAGTGGGGCCCACGTGAGAGGCAATCACACATTGATGTTTCTCTCCCTGTCTTTCTCCCTCCCTTCCCCTCTCTCTAAAATAAATAAAATCTAAAAAATAAAAACAAAAAAAGTTCTCTACATCACCTACATTAAAAAAATTTTAAATTGTACCAAATACATTTTCAAGGCATGATTTTTTAACCTATAAAAATACCATGCATTTTTTAAATATATTGCTGCACTTCATTTACTAATATTTTAGTATGAATTTTACAAGTTTGTGAGGTCTCCAGTGGTTTTGTTTTTGATAGTATTCTTTCCAGGTTTGGACAGCAGGAATATAATTTTGAACAGTTAGAATGTCTCCTTTTTCACCCTTTCATTTCCAATTTTTTGGAACAATTTAATTAACAGAATTGGTACTTATTTATTCTTTCAAGTTTGGCAGACTGTGAAAACTTTTGCAAAAGTGATTTTTTAATCTTCTCAGTTTCTTGATTATCAATATTTTAAGGGCAGCTGGTTCGTTTTTGGTAACTAAATTTTTTTAAATGTATTTTTAGAAAAGCATCTATTTCACTGGAACCTTCACCATTATTTTTTCTAGAAATGGGATTTCTGAAATTTTATGAGTACAGCTATTTGTACTCATTAGAAGTTCTTTTTTCCTCTGTAAAAACCAAACACACACACATATGTATCTTGGGAGGTTACACAGAGTGAAATAGTGAGTTTCCTAGGTCAGCTTGGAAATCACTTGAATGTCACAGCTGTGAACTGTCCTCAAGCCCCCCTTTTCTGTGACTAACTTGATAATGTATCATAGTCGTACATAGCATTCTTTTACAAAAAAGTGTAATTACATACGCTGAGAACAGACTGCAGTGGTAAAGGGTGGAAGCAGGAAAGGGTTACAGGGCTATTGCCACTGGTGACTTCGACTACGGTGGCAGCATTGGAGGTGGTGAGAATTGGTAACTGGAGAGCCAATAGAACTTGCGTATGCAACATACTTTCATCAGCAACATCACAAGCAGATTCTCAATTAGGTATGCCTTTTGCTGAGAATCACTGCACTGACTTCAAGTTCTATGAATATAAGGCCCATTGTTCTTATTTGTGTATTCCCATTCACACTAAGCAAGGTGCTTTGCAAATTTGTTGAAATTCATGTGGATGTTTGAAATAGACAAGAGGCTTCTGGTATCGGTTCTGATGTGAGATTAATTAAAATAAGTCAGTCAACTATTGCAAAGCTCTGGATCTTATGTTATTCCAGAATTTCTGGTAGGTTTTAGAAAACACATGGGAACATGCTAGACATAAAATGATTTGGATTAGAACCTTGCTTTATTTAGATGTGTTCCACATGCTAAAATACAAACCTTCAAAGTCAACCAAGTATGTAGCATTAATATGCCTCCTCGAAACTTATGAACTTACAGAACTCATGGCCCATAGCTTCTGAACTTCTATGAAGCAGCAGCTTCCATGCCCAAATGAGCATACTATCATGAATATGGCATCAATTCCCACATTAAATGCAAATTTTTAAAAAGCCAGTTAAATAGTATGATCAGACTGCCCAAGTTCAGTAAGATTCTGTGTTACCTGACGCACGTACTTCTCAGCTCTCTAAACTTGTTTCTCAACACTGGGGTTTTTTAAAAACATCAATGCCTGGGCTCCACCCCAAGTCAATTAAATCAGAATCTCTGTGAGGCATCTATCATTTTTTAAAGTTTCTCCAGCAAATCTGTCAGTCTAGAACCACTGCTCTAACAGAATCTTATAGGAAAAAAAAAAACAAACAAACCCGCAAAGCGCAGGAACATGGAGAATAAGCTAAAAATGAAAGGGCACACCCTTTACTTTCTATCTTTTATCTCTTGAAAGGTTCAAAAATCACTAATATTGGGTTGGCCAAAAACTTTGTTAGCTTTTTTTCTGTAAGATGGCTCTAGTAGTGGTTAGTTTAACTTCATCACAAACAATTTTGTTGTAGATTGTATTGTGACAGCTGTAGTATCAGTGTGCATTAACACAAAAACTTACCAAATTGGTGAATTTTTGTGTAGCCATGTTAATACTGAAGCTGGAAGAAAATACACATTTTGGGCATATTATGTCTTATTATTTCAAGAAAAGTAAAAATGCAACTGAAGTGCAAAAAAAAGATTTCTGCAGTGTATGCAGAAGGTGTTGTGACTGGTCAAATGTGTAGAGTGATTTGTGAAGTTTCGTGAAGATTTCTTGCTGGATGATGTTCCAGTCGGGTAGACCAGTTGAAGTTGACAGCGATCAAATTGAGACACTGAGAATAATGAACACTATAGTACACAGCAGATAGCCAACATACTCAAAATATCCAAATCAATAAAGTCACTGAAGATAAAAAATGTGTCTTTTATTTTATGGGTGCGGGGGACGACCCTGCCCTGGCTGGTGTAGCTCAGTGGATTGAGTGTGGGCTTCAAACCAAAGGGTTGCTAGTTTAATTCCCAGTCAGGGCACATGCCTGGGTTGCTGGCCAGGTCCCCAGTGGGGGCCACGTGAGAAGCAACCACACACTGATACTTCTCTCCCTCTCTTTCCCCCTCCCTTCCCTTCTCTCTAAAAATAAATAAATAAAATGAAAAACAACAACGACAAAAAAAAAAATCACATGGACTTTTTGGCAACCCAGTATTTTTTAAAAATGGCTAATATTAGAATCTTATAAAATTAGGCCTGGAAAGATCTTCATCACCTATCTAGAATTACCTGGTGTAACAGTTATTTCCCAATGCGAGAGAACTGTTGGATTTCAGGTGTCAACCAACACAAACAATTTCAGGGTTTCATAGGGCGAGGGTGAGAACTGCTGGCTCTGGTTTCCTGTGTTCCAGACCAGGAAGAGAGGGGGGAGAGAAAGGTGTGTCCATGACAACAGCGCTCATGCTCTGGAGGATAATTTTATTTGAATCTCTTAATTTTTTCCACTCATAATTGCAAAGATAAAGCAACACATAATATGAAGCAAAGGGGACCTGGTCTTCATAATTTTGCACGTCCACGTTTTTACTGATGTAACAATACTTTCAAGCCTGGAGCTACTCAAAGACAAATGATGAAAACAAGAAAAATTTTATTTCAAATAGGTTTGATGGTACATGTGCTACAGCCAGAGCTGGTTGTAGCAAACAGTTTCATTTCAAACCTGCATTGATATATAAATTAGACATGATTTGGGCATGATCAATATCTGGTAAATTCAATTCAGTACTTCTTACATTTATTGTAGACCCTACTTGATTACTGGAGGTTATATCTTCATCACCAAAAGGATGAGAGTAACGATGACTAAGGTGAAATCTATTTCCCAGCATTGCTTTGAAAATATACCCCTAGGTCGTTAATTGAAAATCTGACTTGATCCAAATTCTTCAGTCATCATCCACTGTGGGCTTGATAGTCACTCCTCTTCTTATTTGACCCCAACCAATTAAACTGCAAAATGAAAAAATAAAAAAGAAAGAAAGAGAAATTGTGAGGTTTTTGTCTATTTCATTATCATTACCACACAATCATCTGACATAACTGGTTTTACTTGCTTATCTGCTAAATCTGAATGTTTCTAAAACCTCCTCACCCACAAAGAAAGCTCACACTATTGTCTTACATTCTTAGACCCAGTGAGACGGGCTCTAGTCAGAATGAATGACAGAAAAAGGAAAAAAAGTTGCTCCTGTTGTATAAAGATGCTCATCTTCACCCCATTAAAATACACCTACCCCTCAGAGCCACCAAGAAGAGGCTCCCCATATACCTAGGGAAACATATAAAACCCCTTCAGTCTGACCTTTTTAAATAATCTCATCCTCTATCCTTTTCTCTGTGAAAAATGCTGCTTTTTATCATTTATAGTACCTCAGCACATCACAGTGGCTTCAGCATTACCTCAGCTGGTAAAGGAAATTAACATAATTAAAAGACTAGATAATCTATTGGCAGATTACTCTCAACAGCAGAGGGACCTCTGCTCTCTCTTCCAATGTCTGCTCTAATCAATAACCAGGCTGGATCGCCACCTCCACTGCAGCTTTGGAACAGAATCCACCTACACAGGGGTTAAAACCACAATTCTAAAGACTGTAAGAATCATTCAGATGCTCTCATTTCTTTTAACAATTTTAACATACTTGCTCATTTTTAAGCAAAGCCTCAAATTTCATTTTGGATAGGCTCTTCTTACTCTTTTTTAATTTACTGATTTTAGAGAGAAAGAGAGAGATACAGACAGACATAATTTTGTTGCCCCACTTATGTATGCATTCACTGGTTGATTCTTGTATGTGCCCTGACCGGGGACTGAATCTGCAACTTTGGTGAACCAAATGGGCTACCTGGCCAGGGTGGATATTCTTATATTAGTGGACAGATACAAAAAGATCCTTTGTTTTAAAATCTGTTCTAACCTAGGAAATGTACCATTCTGAGAAAAATACATCCCATGTAGAGAGTTTTTGAAAATGTATTACTTGAGCCAATTTTAAAGTATATTGGAAATCAGTATGTCTATAATGGCAAATTGTATAACCATATAAAAGAGTAAAATCTAGTGGGGATAAATCACCACAAAGCAGGATTATTTACTGAAAAGACAACGAAAAGTTCAACTCTGGTCTAAATGAGAGTAATAATTCAGATCTTCTGAGAATGAGACACCATCCCGGGGCACAGAATCAGGGAAGCCTCAATGAGGGAGGGAAGCAGTAAAGAAAAAAAGAGACACGGGTGATCTCAACAATTATGGGGACAATCAGAACACAGGGTAGTCTGATTAAGAGGGTTTATATGAAACAAGCAGGAAGAAATGTGAAATGCATTGAAGCAGGCTTCTAGAAAGGTCCTGAGTAGCAGAAAATAGTGAGAAGCTACTAGAAATTACTGAGCACAGCACAATAAGCATGTTTGATTGAGCTTGGAAGTAACAAAGGCAAACTAGGAATCAATTGCGATACCTCTAAGTGTGAAGAGATTGTAGGAGGGCTATAATGAGGTCACACAGAATGGAAAGGGCCTAGAAGCAACAGCGCCTTAAGGGCGATGAGCGCACCTAGCACCATTTCCCACTAAAAGGAACTAGGGTTCCTTGGAGAAATGGCCAATTGTAAACTGGAGACAGGAGGTATAAGATGACTTGGGAACATCCTGTGCCAAAAAGTTAGAAACTCTTCAAAAAAAAAAAAAAAAGAAAGAAAGAAAGAACACCAAACTGATGGGAACATGTCAAAAGGACACAGGATCTAACATGGTCTCTCTACTGGACAATTTGGGCAGCAAAATAGTAAGGACAGTAACAAATCATAACCTATTAAATAAAATCGGACCCCATGAATTCATATTATAACCAGATAAGTAAAAAATGGGGGAGAAACAATGTCAATGATAAATAAGGAGTGGAGTTGGGGACGGGTGATCACCATTTTGCAATCACTATAGTCAAGCTCAATTTAGACAAGGAACCATCAGTGGATGATAAATTCAGGGTGGTGGGATTTGATGAGGAGAAGGCTACTTGCAAGAGGCCCCCTATAGAATGCTTACTAGTTGCAAGGGTAAAAAAAGTAACTATATAGTGAAAAACTGGACAACACCTTGAGTGCATGATCAAATGAACTTCAACGAGGAAGAGTACTCAGATACCACATGCTTCTCACTGGGATTCCCTAAGGAGACATCAGCACCTACATAAGTATTCCAGTCAAGAATACAAAACCTGCCCTGGCTGGTGTGGCTCAGTGGATTGAGAGCCAGCCTGCAAACCAAAGTATTGCTGGTTCGATTCCCAGTCAGGGCACATGCCTGGGTTGTGGACCAGGTCCCCAGTCCTGGATACTCGAGAGGCAACCACACACTGATATTTCTCTCTCTCTTTTTCCCCTTCCCTTCCCCTCTGTCTAAAAATCAATAAATAAAATATTTAAAAAAAAACCCTGAATCTAATCTTAGGGAACATCAGATAAACCCAAATTGAGGAACAGTCTATAAAGTTACTAGCTGGTATTCTTCAAAACTGTCAAGGTGAACACAAAGAAAGGCTGAGGAAGTATCCGATTAGAGACACAAAAACTAAATGTAGTGTACGACCCCAGACTGGAGGGACACAGAGGACGTTAATTGGGGCAAGCAATGAAACTGGAATATGGACTGTAGATTTTAGCATTTTATCAACGTTAAACTTCTTTAAGTGGTTATGTAAGAGAATACCTTCGTTTTAAGGAAATATACACTGAAGTATTGAGAGATCAAGGGCATGACTATATATAACCTATGCCTTACACAGTTCAGAAATATGTTCACACGTACACACACACAAATAAATTGTGCACTTGGGAAAAGGGAATGAATACAAGAGTTCCGTGTGCAACTCTTGTTGATTTTCCCATTAAGTTGAATTTACCTCCAAATGAAAGTTTTAAAAAGCCAAAGAAAAGGGAGATATTGAACCAAATTCACTAGTTTTGCATAGGTGTCCATCACAAATCAGGGCTGGAAATACAGATTTCAAAGGCATCTAAACAGTTGAGAGTTAAAGCCACCATGACTGTTGTATTCAAGGAAAAGCATGCATGTATACCACCAAATACTTAACAAAATTGATTGTCTTTTTAAAGATTTTTTAAAATTTAGTTTTATTTTTAGAGAGAGGGGAAAGGAAGGAGAAAGAAAGAGAGACACATCAGTGCGTGGTTGTGTCTCACTCTCCCCCCACCAGGGACCTGGTCCTACAACTCAGGCACATGCCTCGACTGGGAATCAAACCCTTTGGTTCACAGGCCAGCACTCAATCCATTGAGCCACACCAGTCAGGGCTGACTGGGTCTTCCTCATTAGACAATGACAAAAGCTAATAAACTTACCGCCAGTGTTTCTCAACTCTTCGGCTCAGAGCAATTTTTTCTCCTACTTCTGTGCACACAGGATTAGTCAGAACGATTTTGCCCAAATCGGCCTTGACTGCGCTGACTCTTCCTCCGGTCGACAGGGATCCTATGTTCACCATGAGCACTTCATTCTTGGACAGCTTTTGCACCTAGAGAAATAAAACAGGGGAAAATAATCTCCAAAATCAGTAAAATGATTTCCAAAAATTACTGCTTATTTCTTTTACATCCCTGCCAACAATAGATGTCAGCAATTTTCCATTTCTGCCAATGTAATCGTACTGAGACTTTTGAAAAAAGCAAATGGGTAACTGACTATGGCACTGTCACATGTGACAGACCTTTTGCTGTTTGGTTTTGTTTCACTTTAAACGGACGGATATATCAATGCTCTCAGTGTTCAGGAAATCAAATTTATTCACTTTTGCTTTTTTTTTTATCCCATGTTGACTGTTAATACTCTGAACACCGCTGTCACTTTTTGGAACAGGAACTACAGAAAGCTCTTACCTTTGCTGCTTTTTTGTCTCCTTCAGTGCGTACACCTAGAAGCCGTCTAAGCAGGAAATAGGAGATTTCCAATTCTGTGAAGATCTCAGGTAAAGCTCCAACTGCACCAAGCACCTGCCCCACCATTCGGTCAGCCCGGCACAAAGTGGGGTCGATTTTTGTTCCAACTCCTGATATAAAATCAGATTTTATAGATACGTATATTCTAACTTTTTTCCCCTATAAAGCTCTTTATCCCAAAACTAACTCCAATACAGCACATACCTATACAGTTTCATACCCACAGTCTCACAGCCATGTAACAGCTACACGGGTGTGACAAAATACCCACTTTATGCAAAATGGAAATGTAAACTCACAGGTTAGTTGGGCACTTGTAAACAAAAAGACTGTCTTGGTTTAAATTCTAAACAAAGGGCAAAAAGGTAATAGCTGAACTCAAAAATAAGTTTGAACATTCTTAATGACAGTTGAAAACATATAAAATTTATGAGTAGTTTGCGTAACATACTCATTTCTCCCCTGAAAGGCTAACGAAAAAAGATAGCTTAGCCCTGGCTGGTGTGGCTCGGTGGACTGAGTACCAGTCTGCGAACACAAAGGTCCCCAGTTCAATCTCTAGGCAGGGCACATGCCTGGGTTGTGGGCCTAGTCCCCAGTCAGGGGTGCTCGAGAGGCAACCACACACTGATGTTTCTGTCCCTTCCCCTCTCTCTAAAAATAAATAAATAAAATCTTTAGCCCTGGCTGGTGTTGCTCAGTGGATTGAGTGCCGGCCTGCGAACCAAAGGGTCACTGGTTTGATTCCCAGTGAGGGCATATGCCTGAGTTGCAGACCAGGTTCCCAGCGCAGGGCATGCGAGAGGCAACTGCACATTGATGTTTCTCTCCCTTCCCGTGTCTAAAAATAAATAAATAATCGTAAAAAAATAAATAAAATCTTAAAAAAAAACCGTATGAAATTATCTTATAACCTAAAATCAACAGTTTAAACACATGTATGTTCCCCCATTCAATTATTAAAATACCCAATTAAAAATCTGTAATATATCTTTCTGGGTAATCCATTTCCCACGAAGAATACCATGATCATCTACAAATCAAAAGTGTAGGGATGAGAGCAAATCCTTACCGATGAGACCTCCTGGAGCAGCATACTGAAGATCATTATGTTCTGCAAACAGCGATACAATTTTGGAAAAGATTGGCTTACACATGAGTTTTCCTTCGCTGTCTTTGGAAACAATACCAGGTCTGACCTCTATCTCCTGGCCCACCTGTAAAAATATAAGTCAGCAATTAGAATTACTATAATTAGAATTATGGACAACACAATCCCCATTTATATTCAAAAAGTCCTAAGAGGAAGACCAGAAAACTGAAAAGGCAACCCTTTCTCTATTTCAAAGATCACAATTAAAAAAATAAGAAGTGAGAGAGATCTTCCAAACCAGAACCATCAACTGTTTCCAACTACCTACCACATAGGCCTATCCCCTCAAAAAATGCGCTCCATTCTCACGAGGAGCCTATAAACTTAGAGGCCAGACACATCATAAAAAAAATTAATAGTATACAGTGACACCTGTATCAAGAACTAGACACTATAAAAAATGTTATTTTTCAATTTGGAATATCCATACTGTTTTCCTGATTAAGACCAGGGAAGTACATGATTTTCTAACCACTTCACTGTACATCTGAAACTAATACAGAATAATAATTGAATGTAAACTGTAATGGGGGGGGGGGAAGCCGAGGAAGAACAAGTAGAGCAAAAACACAACAACCACTAGACTTTGGGTGGTCAGCACACAATGGAGCATAAAGACATATTATACAGTCGTAAAAACCCGAAAATTTAAATAATGTTATTAACCAGTGTTAAAAATAAAAAAAAAAACACATGAAAATCAAAACCCATTTTAGCCCTGGCTGGTGTAGCTCACTGTATTGAGCACGGGCCCATAAACCAAAGGGTTGCTGATTCAATTCCCAGTCAGGGCACATGCTTGGGTTATGAGCCAGGTCCCCAGATTGGGGTGCGCAAGAGGCAACCACACACTGATGTTTCTCTCCCTCTCTTTCTCCTTGTCTTCCCTTCTCTCTAAAAATAAATAAATAAAATCTTAAAACCACAAAACAATTTACCTTAAGTACTCCTTTTAGAATACTGCCACCAGCCACACCACCCTTAAGGTCATCAACTTCACAGCCAGGTTTGTTGACATCAAAGGACCTAATAACTAAAAGAAAACAGAGTAAAGCCAATTCTGTTAATTTTAACTTTAGAAAAACTATCATTTTCTTTCTTTTTTTTTTTTTAAGATTTTATTTATTTATTTTTAGAGAGGGAAGGGAGGGAGAAAGAGAGGGGGAGAGAGAGAGAGAAACATCAATGTGTGGCTGCTGGGGGCCATGGCCTGCAACCCAGGCATGTGCCCTGACTGGGAATCGAACCTGCGATGCTTTGGTTCGCAGCCCGCGCTCAATCCACTGAGCTACGCCAGCCAGGGCGAAAAACTATCATTTTCTAACTTAACTTTGCTAAAATACCAGACACATCAGATTTACACCATAAGGTCACTTCGTGACAAAATCTAGTATTATTACTCCAACTAAGTATATTGCAGTCTTAGTTAGGATGGGAAAGTAGAAATAACTTAAAAGATCAGTGACAGGAGGCATTTTATGATACATCAATACTACACAGTGTCAGGCAGCTATTAAAGAATGCAGAACCATATGTAATGATATGGGAGGGTAACCTTCATGTACTTTTAAGGAAAAAACAAAACAAAACTAAACCCTATTTACTAAAGTAACACACAGTACAATCCCACTCCCACAAATAAAAACTAAAACAGCCCTGGCTCAAGTGGCTCACTGGGGGGAGCACTGTCTCCTAAATCAGAAGGTCACCTGTTCGAATCCCAGTGAAGGCACGGACAACTGTACCCCGGTTGGGACACATATGAGAAAGCAACCACTCAATGTTTCTCACATTGATGTTTCTCTCTCTCTCCTCCCCCCTCTACAGCAATGAAAAAATGTCCTTGGGTGAGGATAAAAAAAAAAATTAAAACAAAAAGCATGATATGAACCAAGAGAGGTATGGGAATAATATACACCAACTGTTTACTTTGGTTACTTTAGGGCTAAGGGGCTAGAAGTGGGAGGTAGGAAAACCATGGACTTTTATTTCCATATATCCCTGTATTATATGATTTCTGAAATAGAAATTTAGTTTTAAAACTATACAACAACTCTAGGACTACATGACTAGCACTTAGGTTCTGAGCGCAGTGTCTCTGAACAGAGGGTACATGTTGCAATCACCCAAGAGACCCTTCCCACAACACACAGGTGGGCCTTGAGTGAAGGTCCAGAAAGGCTCAAATGTCTGTTTTGGAAAGGCTCCTACACCTCCGGGTAGAAATCACAAGCTTAGATGATCAAATTACACCAATATTGATAGTATGAACTTAAGTAAAAGTGAAAGGGACATGAAAATCTTCATTAATAGCCCTGGCTAGTGTGGCTCAGTGGACTGAGTGCCAGCCTCCGAACCAAAGTGTCGCTGGTTTGATTCCCAATCTAGGGGACATGCCTGGGTTGCAGCCCAGGTTCCCATTAGGGGCTGTGTGAGAGGCAACCACACATTGTTGTTTCTCTCCCTTTCTTTCTCCCCCCCTTCCCTCTATAAAAATAAAGATCTGAAACAAAACAAACCAAAAAACCCTTCATTAATAGTTTAATGAAATCATTTGTACTAGTTCTAATATCCTGTTCCAGACTACAATATAATTCCATAGAGAGTACTGTATTATTCACCTTGATCACATAATATGCCATATACTGGTATGCCATATACTGAACACAAAAAGGTAAGAGTTCCTTCTATATTCAGGACTCTGTTCCTCAACCAGTAATGCAATCTAGTACTGCCAATACGATCTCAAAATTCATCAATTTCAAAGTAATTTGTATGAAGATTATAACCTATCATCACCTCTGCAGAAAGAGAAAACAGTAATAAACACTCTAGAGGGAGAAACACCAATGTAGAAAAGATCCAATAAGAATTAAAGACAAATCCCATCACTTACCAATAAGTCGGGGTTCTGAAGTAAAATCTCTTGGGGGTACTGGAATTTTCTTTACTATGTACTCACAGACAACTTCAATATTGTATTTCAGCTGAGCAGAAATGGGAATAATAGGAGCTCCTTCTGCTACTGTACCTATATGACAAAATTCAGCAAAGTTAGAATTCTTCAATTTTACAAAACTTGTTCTATACATGTTACATGAAACTTAAAACTTTAAATATACTAATAAATATATTTAATATACTAAAATGACAAAACTGTTTAAAGGGACGAAATATTAACACTCCTGGGAAAAAGCACTTTACCAGTTGAAAGATTTCTAATAACATGTAATTAACCTTCCAATAAATGTCAAGGTAAAATTACAGACTCTTTGCTAGGCGAAGACTGCTGCACATATAATATTTGCTCCTTATTAATTATATGTCAAACAGGCTGGTCAAAGAAATGGAACAAACATAATTAGATTTCAATCAATATGACTTATTCTTTTTCATTATAATAGGACTGAGTTCATGAGAAGTCAACCTTTCTAAACAAGAAAAACAAAACTGAGAGAGAATCATGTCAACAGTAAGATGTATCATGTTTGGCCCTGGCAGGGTGGCTAAGTTAGTTGCAGCGTTGTCCCATACACCAAAAGGCTGTGGGTTTGATTCCTGGTTAGGATACGTGCCTAGGTTGTGGATTCAAACCCCAGTAGGTACACGTATGGAAGGCAACCAATCCATTTTTGTCTCTCTACAATCAATAAAATATATCCTCGGGTGAGATAAAAAAAAATGATGCATCATGTCTTTCCCTGAAATGAAAAACACTACACTGTTAGAGAAAGGGACCAGAAAGATTAAATAAATGATCATCAGTCCCCATTCTCAAAGTAGCTACCCAATAAGAACAGTTTAAGACTTATTTTATTTTTTTTAATGCTTTTGTTCATTTTACTATCACTGAGGAGGCGTTTTTAAAACTAACAGCTTCCAGAATATGAGTTCATTTCTAACTTTCAAGCAGCAAAAATATACTTTAGTCCAGGGGTGTACAACCTTTTGATGTCTCTCTAGGCCACACTGGAAGAAGAGTTGTCTTGGGCCACACATTTAATACACAAACACTAATGAAAACAAAACAAAAATCTCATAATGTTTTAAGTAAATTCACAGTTTTGTTTTGGGGGCATTCATAGCCATCCTGGGCTACATGCAACCTGCGGGCCAGGGGTTGGACACCCCTGCCAGTCTATCAAATTCAGAAACAGATTTCAATAGTGGTAGCTAAAGAAAAACAAGGCTTAAGGCCCTTAAGTTTACCGTTTTAGATACTCTATTATATTAAGAGTTAAATTAACATCTGGTTTCTGGATTAAATGGCTCTCAAGGTGATTCACAGATGTATTAAGATACCATGGTGTCTTACCTTGTACAAATGCAAGGATCTGTTCATACTGTTCTTTGGCCTGGCTTTCTTTTACCAAATCGATTTTATTTTGTAGAATCAAAATATGCTTCAGTTTCATGATTTCTATAGCAGCCAAGTGTTCAGAAGTCTGAGGCTGAGGACAAGACTCATTACCAGCTAGACGATGAAGAATAAAACAGATGCATGAGAATTAGCTGGAAATACTTGCCAGAAGAAGTAAATCCCTAAGAGACAGAAATCAGATTAGTGGTTGCCAGGGGCTGGACGGGGGGAACGGGGAATACAGTGACTGGCTAATGGGCACAGGGCTCCCTTTTGGGGTGATGAAGGTGTTCTGGAATTAGACAGTGGTGATGCTTATGCAACACTGTCAGTGTACTTAATGTCACTGAACTGTACACTTCAAATACTAAAGTGATAAATTTTATGTTATGTATATTTTACTACCAAATCTAATAAAGGGAACTTTTGAATGCCCTAGCCCTATTCAAGGCAAAAGTCATGGACACATCCTTTGGCTTCCATTGCTGGCCCTAAGCAAGAAGTCTGGAATCAAGTTTGGCATCTTGGGGTCTGCTCTCAGCTTTTGCTCAGGCATAAGGCTCTATCCAGTATTAGAAATGCACCAGTCTACTCAGGCTCCTGAGAGACAAGAGAGTAATTAAGAGGGAAAGACACTTAATACAGTCTGTGAATTTCAACTATCAGAGGCTACTCCCTAACAAAGGAGGGAAGACCACTAATTGTGAAGAAAATCAACAGTGTATTATAAAGAAATAGGCATGTTTTGTCAGGCACTCCAATGATCATCCTCTCTAAGCAGTGATGTTCAGCTGTCCTGTACTATATCCATCTGGCATACTTTTAAGAAATTATATTCCATAGCAACAAATCTCTCAACAGCTCACATAAGGAAGGTAGCACCACCCTAGCCTTGAAAATTCCAATTCAGGCCTAGACTTCAACACTTATTAAGAATGAGATTTGCATCTAAATAAAAACATTATATTGTCCTGGACAGTGTGGCTCAGTGGTTCAAGTGTCATCCTGTAGACTGAAGGGTCATGAATTTGATTCCTGGTCCAGGCACATGCCTGGGTTGCAGATTTGGTCCCTGGTCAGGTGTGTGAGAGGCAACCTATTGGTATTTCTCTCCTGCATCAGTGTTTCTGTGCCCCTCTCTCTTCCTCCCTTCCCCTCTCTCTAAAATCTGTGGGCATGTCCTTGGTAAGAATTTAAAAAAACAAATAAAAACAAACATTATATATCAGCGTTACAGTGGACAGCTCAGAGACAAAAAAACAAACAAATCAAAAACATGTACTTTTACTTAAATTTAAAATAAACCATTTCATGTGATCTGAGTGGGGAAAATGAATTATTGACTTTTTAGAATATTTACTACCATATGAATTCTCGTAAGACATCCACTGTCAGTCTGCCTTGTTTAACATTTTGTGATAGCTGGCAGGCAGGGATGCCGTCCTGGATTTCATGTTAGTTTCCATTCATGTCACCCTTAGGTAATGGGTATGGCCCTTAAAGGCCTTAGTTCCCCTTTAAATATTTCATCTTGGATTTGCTCCACATTGATTTGCCCAAACCAATTCTGATGTATTTACCTATCAACAGAAGAGCTGCGTCCATCACTGCTGCACCGTTCAGCATAGTAGCCATCAAAATATCATGGCCAGGACAGTCAACAAAGGAAACATGTCTAACAGTGGAGAAATAGCAATCAGTTCAAGATCAATCAATACTTCGAGATGCAAGTTACAGATTTCCCAAAATTAAATCACTTTATATGCAGAACATATTACATATAAAGATGGAATAAAAATACCGAAATAATTCTCACTACTATAAAGTCAAGTGGTTACATAAAGGACTTGGTGTTTTTAGACCTTGGAAATAAGATTGCCTACTCGCTGAGTCAAATCACTGCAGGTCATTGCAAAGTAAATGAAATTGGCTATGTGATAGCTACAAATAACTCAAGAGCCAGAAACTCCCAAATCCAATTAAAGTAAACATGGTAGGGTGTATATAGGGAATGGCATGTATATGAAAGCTAAAACAGTGTTAACATAATGGGCATTGTCATCTGAAAAAATAATTTGCCAAAATTTTTTCCAGCACCTTGAAAAGCTGCAATTGCTAATCTGAATTGGACATGGCAGCACTACTTAAAACAAACCAACAAACCTGTATTACTCATTCAGAACCATTATGTTAAAAAAATGTATGCTTGCTCTGGCTGGTGTGGCTCAGTGGACGGAGTGCCAGCCTGCAAACCAAAAGGTCACAGGTTGATTCCCAGTCAGGGCACAGGCCTGGCTTGTGGGTGGGTCTCCAGTAGGGGGCAGGCAAGACACAACCACCGATGTTTCTTTTGCATATTGATGTTTCCCTCTTTCTCCTTCCTCTCTCTCTGAAAGTAAATAAAAATCTTTTTTTAAGATATTATTTATTTTCAGAGAGAGGGGAAGGGAGAGAGAGAGGGAGAGAAACATCAGTGTGTGGTTGCCTCTCACATGCCTCCAACTGGGGACCTAGTCTACAACCTAGGCATGCGCCCTGGCTGGGAATTGAACCACAGACCTATCAGTTTGCAGGCAGGGACTCAATTCACTGAGCCACACCAGCCAGGGCTAAATAAAATCTTTTTTAAAAAAGTGTATGCTCATACTGTCATTATCTAAAACATGGATTAGCCAACTACGGCCCTTAGGCAAAATCCAGCCCAGTGTCATAGCATTCAAGCACACACTGTGTCTGCTTTCACAACACGAGAGCAGCACTGGGTCGCTAAAAGAGAGAACTCACGGCCTGCAAAGCAAAAATATTTACTCTCAGGCCCTTTAGAGAAAAAGTTTGCTAATCTCTGATCAGAGCCCACAGTATGATGAGACAAATGAAACACTCAGGTGCAAAATGTAAGGGAGTGACAAAAATCTTAGTAATCAAAGTAAGTAATATTTAAATTTAATATTGTCAACCGAAATTGGTGCCAAAAATCCATGATAAAATATCAAAATCTTAAAGAAAAAAGGATCGGTAACAATGCCATGCTGAATCCAAAACAAGAAAAAGTGATATTGAATAGAAGAGGAAACAAAAAAACATTCATTTCAAGCCCATCCTTATTTAAACAAACGATATTCTGTTTATCACAATTTCTTTCAATTAATTAAAAAAAACATTGCTTAAAATACTACTTAACTACTAAGGGTTTTCAGCATCCCCTCTCCTCCTTAAATTTTGGGCCCAAGGCAAAGGCCTTACTCACCTCTCCCCAGTTCCAGCCCGGACCCTGATCTAAAATCTGTGTGTGGAGCATCCTCAACCCCCCAAAACATCACTAGGTTGATACTAGTACCCTGTGATAAGGAATCAGAAGACACAGCTATATTCATAAAATAGATGGCTAACAAATCCACATACTTAAGAGAGGTAATTAAGAATGGCTTTGTTTCCCCGCCCCCCAAGAGCAGAAATAGTGCTGTTTAAAAAGAAATGTAGGAAGCCTGACAAAGAAGATTCCCTTAAATCCAATAAGCTGTGTTTCCCTCCATTCCGTTCTGCTTATATGATACCTTTCCTTTGGAGAACGTGCACATAAATAGGTATCTTAGATTTAAATACCTGACTTTTCAAATTATTGTCATTATAGCCATTATCAACATAAAATAATGGAAAAATAACAAAACCATTCAGAAATTAGGTTCACTGTTTAATCCCCAGTTAAAGATTTGAAAAAGCACCAACTGCAAGACAATAAAATATAAAGTGTTTTTAGCACCAAAGAGGTCACCTGACTAATTTGAAGTTCCCTTTGGTCCCTGGAATGTCTGTGGGGAACTCATCAGGTGTACTACTTCCACAGGATCGGTAACATTCTGGCCGAGGACAGCTTGGATCATCAAGTTTATAAATCTAAAAGTTTCAATGAAAAGAAGATTTGGGTATGTAACCTATACATTCCAATTAAGGTTAATTTCTAGTTCCACAGTACACAGCTCACCTTGGCATTAGCATATCCAAGCTTGATTGTAATATTTCTTTCTAGTTCATTTTTGAACCTGACAGTGTGAACTCCAGAAATAGCCTTTACAACTGTGGATTTCCCATGAGCTACATGACCAATTGTACCTACAGACAAAGTTCAAGAAATTAATTCACACATACACACACACACACAATTGCACAAAAATTTTTTTCCCAAATAGTCTTAGAGTAGAAAACGCAAAACCATAACTCATTATAAATATCAATGTAAAACCAACAGTGACTTCAATTCTTAATCCTACATATTCTTTTCTATTAAAAACGTAATCTGAAACAGGAACGAAGTGAATTTTCCATGCAACTGATAACCCTGTTCACAATCCATACTCAGTACCCTGACTGGGTGGCTCAGTTGGTTGGAGCATCATCTGTACCAAAAGGTTGCAGCTTTCATCCCTGATTGGACCATGTACGGGAAGCAACAGATCAATGTTTCTCTCTCTTCCTTCCTCTGTCTTTAAAGCCAATAAATACATCTTCAGGTGAGGGTTTAAAAAATTATTTAAAAAAAACCCCGCATACCCAGCATACTAAAAACTATTCACTCATGTTTTTAATCACAGAAAAGACTGCCTTCATTTAAAATAAATGCTCGATAAAAAAATATGTCTTGTATATTCAGAAACTTTCCAGCATTCCCAAAGTGAAATACATAGGTATGATGACCCCAACCAAAAAGCATCCATGAAAATGAGAAAACAACGCAGGTTTAATTACGGTAATGCTATCAAGGGCAGCACAAGTCTTACAACTTTTTAGTAGCCTGATAGTAGAGCCTTACTTTTAACTAGGTTTTACTGTGCTGTTTTTACAGACACTCAAATACCCCAAATTTGCACTCAGTCGACTAACTTCTTCTCTAAAGTTCTAGGTGTCAATTAAGAAAAAAAAAATACTGTACTTAATAATAGCCTACATATCAAATAAAACTTTCAAAAACTCTGTCCCAGCAATAACTCTGTGGCGAGTATAGGCACATTTTTACTTCTTCCTTAAAGTGCTAAATGACTACCTATCACCTTATGCTATTAAACTTCTCATATGTCTGTACCTTTTTTTTCTCACCTAGTCTGTAAGCTAGGTATGGACAACATGTGTTTCCCCAAAAAATCTAGCAGGTGCTTTGTTCACAAGCGCTCAACGTCTCTTTGAATATTTGCATCTTCATATAATTCAGATAATCACACAAAGGGAGAGGTTAAAATCACTTGCCAGAGATCAAGCAACTCAGGTCTCCAATACGTTCTTATCTTACCTATATTAATTGTGGCTTGTCTGCTGATAACTTCGTGTGAAAGTGGAGTCAATTTGCTAACATCCTGCAATCAAACATTTTACTTTTATTTTTAATCACTGTACATAAGGCAAATCACAACTTTTCCTTTGACTTTACATGTGACCTACAGCTCGCCATCACGTAAACAGCTCTCTCCTACTTCTAAACCGCTTTTCTTGTATAAACAATCTTGTACTCTGATGACCGGAAGGCTTTAAAAGTCCCTCATCGTTACAAGAAACTACACCTCCATTCACTATAGGAAATACACAGGCCCGAGATCGCCCAATCTTGACAGCATTAGCACTGCGGATAGTGTAGACACTCCCTTCCCTAGACCTTCATAAGTGACAACCTTAACGACGTTTAGGTCCCACGATCTCACACCCCAATGCCCAGCTCGCGGACTCACTGATGTGCTAGCGGCGGCGCAAGCACTGCTTACCACCTCCCTCTTAAAGCTAGCCATGCTCCTGACAGCTCGGAACTGCTTCGTCTCAGCGCCCCCGGGAGGCTCAGTCATCCCCCTTCCGAGTTCACTCCGCATCCTCCCAGATCGAAACCTTACCAATGTAGCAAGATCTTGGCGAGAAAGATGCGGCTGGCCGAGAGTCACGCCAGCCTCGCCCCCCGCCATCTTGTCCGGAGAGGAAGGAAGTGGGCGCGGCAACAGCCTCTCCATACATTATACAGAGGGGGAGGGGAGGAGCGAAAGCGGGGCGGCAGACTAGGGCCCAGGCCGGGGGACAGGAGGATGACCGGTGCAGCAGGGCCTTACTGCTTGGACTTTTTCCTGATTGAGTTCATATAGTACTTGCCGGTAGGATTACTAGAAAACACGAGGCAAAGTTTCGGGGTCTATTCGCGGCAGACTCGTTGGTTTTTTTGTGCAGGCAAGGCTGAGGGCAGCCCCCAAAAAGGCCCCTGGCTAGGCGGGTGAAATTAACATCTCGCGCGCTTGCGCGGGAGAAGCCATTTCCGTTTCCCGTGGGGATAGCCGGAAGGGTTTCCCAGAACCTGGGAACCTTAACTAGGATGTGAGGACAGACTGTGGGAATGTCTTTCTTTACCAATTTCCGCAATTTAATAAGGCGAGGTCGGCTTGGGTCCGGCCCACCTGTGACGGAGCTATTGGCTGGGAAGAAGCCACGCGCAGAGCTGGCAAAGTTCACTGCGCCTTGCGTCACCAGGCAGACGGCGGGGAGGGCGCCCTCACGCGGAGGTTCCGCGGCTTAGGAATGGCAAAAGCAGAGTCTAACTTGTTTTGGGAGAGAGGTTTCTAGTGCTAGGGAGATGGTCCGTGATGGCGCTGGAATCGAGTTAAGATAGAAGCTGGGTGTCCTTAAGAGCGCCCAAAGAAAATGCAGACGACTGTACTTGAACAATAATATAATTAATTAAAAAACATTGTAATAACTATATATGTACCCAGGTAGGCATTTGAAACACTAGGGTCCACTCTGTAAAGCACATGATTTTCTAACCACTCTGCTGTATATATGACACTAATACAGAAGTTGTTGAACGCAAATTGTGTAAAAATTTAAAAATATATACAATAAAAATGAAACACAAGGTCACCACTAACTTAAAAAAAAGAGTGCCCAAAGAGGGGTTTTTTGTTTTGTTTTAAAGCTGATCCAAAAACACCCACTTATTTATTGGAAACATTACCCCTAAATAGGCATTTTGAAATTTAAAGATTTTTGAGCCTTAGTCCTTTTCTTCATCCAATATTAAAAAGAATGCAAGCTTTTTAAAAAATTTTATTTTAACTGTTGTTCAAGTACGGTTTGCTATCTTTTACTCCCATCCCAGCCCACCCAGAAGAATGCAAGTTTTATTTCTCCCTCACGCATTTATGCTTTACAAATTTTCCATCATTAACAGGTATTCATTCTAGCCAGAAAAAAAAAATGTAAGGAGAGGTGAATAAGAATTAAGGTTACCTCCTGGCTGGCGTAGCTCAGTGGATTGAGCGCGGGCTGCGAACCAGGCATCGTAGGTTCGATTCCCAGTCAGGGCACATGCCTAGGTTGCAGGCCATGTCCCCCAGCAACCGCACATTGATGTTTCTCTCTCTCTCTCTCTCTCTCTCTCTCTCTCTCTCTCTCTCTCTCTCTCTCTCTCTCTCTCTCTCTCTCTCCCTCCCTCTCCCTTCCCTCTCTAAAAAATAAATAAAATCTTAAAAAAAAAAGAATTGAGGTTACCTGTGTTCACTGAATACTTAAGATTAAAATGAATATGTTTTCATAAATTTTAGGTACAACAGTTTCCTTCAAGTAGGAAGTTATGTTTCAATAAATGCATTTATTAGTTAAGTGATGGTAGAAACTGTACAATGCATTGTATTTGGGTGGAAGCATTTAGTTCTACATTTAGGAACTTACAAACTTATAAATTTAGAACTTATCTTACTTTGTAAATAGTTGTACCAACAAATTCAGAAAGCCCATTGAGGCGATAAAAATGTGGAATTAGTGGTGATGGATACTACTTTATGAATACACTAAAAACCAGTGAATTGTACAATTTAAAGGTGGGTGAATTATATCAATAAAAATATATAATTTGCCCTGGCTGGCGTAGCTCAGTGGATTGAGTGCAGGCTGCGAACCAAAGCATCGCAGGTTTGATTCCCAGTCAGGGCACATGCCTGGGTTGCAGGCCATGGCCCCCAGTAACCACACATTGATGTTTCTCTCTCACTCTTTCTCCCTCCCTTCCCTCTCTAAAAATAAATAAATAAAATCTTAAAAAAGAAAATAAATGAATGTTAACATTTAAAAAATTAATTAAATAAATAAATATATATAATTCATTGATAACAAAATATATGCTTCGTTGTCAGAAATTTTTGGAAGTAGAAATATCACAGGAAATAATGTCATTAATAAGAATAATAGTAGTTAAACATTGGCACTGACTTAATAAGTATTAATTTAATCTGTAAAAGAGGCTGATGAGGTATATACTTTTTTTGAGATATTATTGTTAACATTATTTAATATTACCATTTGACAGGTGAGGAAGCTTGAGTCCTAAAAACATCAGATAACGTATGATTCCACAGCTAGTAAGTAGCAGAGCTGGAATTCATAGGCAATTACAAGCATGCTCTTTTTAGAAGATGGAATTTTTTAAAGATTTTATTTATTAATTTTTAGAGAGAGGGGAAGAGAAGGAGAAAGAGAGGGAGAGAAATATCAAGGTGTGGTTGCCTCTCACGCGCCCCATACTGGGGACCTGGCCTGCAACCCAGGCACGTGCCCTGACTGGGAATCAAACTGGCAACTCTTTGGTTCACAGCTGGCACTCAATCCACTGAGCTATACCAGACAGGGCAGAAGATGGAATTTTTTGAGATAAGATTTGCATACCATAAAATTCACCCACTTTAAATATATAATTAAGTGATTTTTTAGTAAATGTACAGAATTGTGCAACTAACTCCACAATCCAGATTTTGGACATTTCATTCAGTCTCAAAGAGATCCTGAGTATCCATTTGCAGTCAATCCTCATTTCTGTTTCTGGCCCTAGGTAACCACTAATGGTCTTTCTGTCTCTATAGATATGCTTTTTCTGAACATATTATTTAAGTAAAATCATGCAATATGTGGTCTTTTGCTTCTGGCTTCTCTCAGCATAATGGTTTTGAGGTTCATCCATGTTGTAGCATCTATCAGGTAGTTCATTCCTTTTTATTGCTGAATATAATCTCATTTTATAGGTATGCCACATTTTGTTGATCCATTCACCAGTTGATGGATATTTATTTGGTTTCCATTTTTGGCTATCGTGAATACTAAGTGCTATGAACATTCATGTATATGTTTTTGTTATTGTGAGTGATGCTGCTATGAACATTTGTGTACAAATTTTTATGAAAACATGCTTTCATTTCTCTTGGTAAATATCAAGTTGTGTAAATGCTGAATCCTATGGTAAGTATATGTTCAACTTTTGAGGAATAGCCAAACTTTTCCAAAGTGGCTGCATCATTTTACATTCCCACCAGCAATGTATGAAGGCTGCAATTTCTCCACATCTTCATCAACTTGATATCACACTATCACAATATCACAGCTTGATATTGTATTTTTTATTATAGACATTCTAGTAGATGTGGTTTTAATTTGCATCTCTCTAATGACTAATGATGTTGAGCATCTTTTCTATACTTATCAGTTCATTCGTATCTCAAACCCATTTTTAAATTGGGTTGTTTATCTTACTGAGGTGCAAAAGTTTTTGTAATTTTTTTAGTCCTCACCCAAGGATAAGTTTTTATTGATTTTAGGGAGAGGGGAAGGAAGGGAGGGAAAAACATCAATCAGTTGCTTCCTGTATGTACCCCAACCTGGGACTGAACCTGAAACCTACGTATGTGCCCTGACCTGGAATTGCACCCACGACCACCCCAACCTGGGTGGGATTGTACCTGAAACCTACGTATGTGCCCTGACCTGGAATTGCACCTGCGACCACCCCAACCTGGGATTGTACCTGAAACCTACGTATGTGCCCTGACCTGGAATTGAATACACATATACAGGACTATGCTCCAAACAACTGAACCACCCAGCCAGGGCAGAGGTGCAAGAGTTTTAAAATATTCTTAACATAAGCCCTGGCTTGTGTGGCTCAGTAGATTAAGTGCCGGTCTGCAAACCAAAGGGCTGCAGAGTCGATTCTCAGTCAGGGCACATGCCTGGGTTGCAGGCCAGGTCCCCAGTAGGGGGCATGTGAGAGGCAACCACACGTTGATGTTTCTTTAATCTCTTCCTCCATCCCTTCCCCTCTCTCTAAAAGTAAGTAAAATCTTTTAAAAAATAAAATATTCTGGACATAAGTCTTTATCAGATACATGATTTGTGAATGTTTTCTCCCAGTCTGTAGCTTGTCTTTTTGTTTTTGTAATGCTGTCTTTGAAGAAAGAGCAAAAGTTTTTAACTCTGAAGTCCAATTTATTTCTTTTATGAATCATGCTTTGGTATCATAGTTAAGAACACTTTGCCTAACCCAAGGTTACAAACATTTACTCCTGTGTTTTCTTCTGCAAGGGTTCTAGTTTTAGCTTGCATATTTAGGTCTATGGTGTATATTGAGTTAAGTTTTGTATATAGAGTCTGGTAAGGGTTTCACTCCATCTTTTTTTCCATGTGGATATCCAGTTGTCCCAGCAGTATTTGTTTAAAAGACAGTCCTTTCCCTATTGAATTGCCTTGACACTTTCTTGAAAATACTCATAACTTGACCAAAAATTGACAATAAAAGGATTTATTTCTGGACCCTCTATTCCATTGTTCTATGTCTCTATCCTTATGCCAGTACCACACTGTCTTGATTTCTGTCATTTTATATAGTACATTTTGAAACTGGAAAGTGTAAGTCCTTTACCTATGTTCTTTTTCAAAATCCTTTTGGCTTTTCTAGAGCCTTTGCATTTCCATTCAAACTTTAGAATCGGCTTGTGAATTTCTGCATGAAAACCTGCTGGGATTTTGCTAGGGATTGTCTTGAATCTGTAGATCAATTTGAAGAGAATCACCATCTTGACAATATAGAGACTTCCAGTCTCAGCGGGCCATTCTGCCTCACCTATGCTTAGCATTCCAGTGCCCCTCCCCGTGACAGTGCTGCTCTTCTCCCAGGTCTTTGGACAGTGTGAAGCTCAGCTGTCCTTGAAGCCAGGCCTGGGCCCCCAGCTGTTCACATGTACTTCCCCTGTTTGCACTTCAGCGGAGGCCACCAGAGCTGACTTAACCTAAAGTCCCTCTCTGCCCTGTATCAGGACAAAGACATTTTGTCCTGGGAGCTATGCAATCACTGTTTTTTTTTTTTAAGAACTTAGTTTTAGAACTAATAAATAACTTCAGAGCCTAGATTCAATCCCATCTTCTATCCTTAACCACAGTCCCCAAGTCCTAAAGCTGTGCTTCTGGCAACACTAATTACTGGAGGCTTTTTCCCCCACTTCCTTCATGGTGCAAACACCATATAGTAGCTCCCACTCACCTCAGCCCTGGCACTCACCCTTAGGATGTGTACGTGTTTGCATGCACATCTACTAAAAGGCAGTCCTTATGAATATGTGGCTTGTATCTGCAGGCTTCTAAAGTAAAGCATTGCTTTTTACTGGTTCAGAAGGAACAGAAAAATAATTAACTCTGGGGGAAAGTGTTCTTTTTAGCATTTTCATTTACAAGGGGGCATTGTCTATGATGTGTTTCAAACTAAATATATGCCACTAAAATTGTGATATTAAGAAGCATTTTTGATTGATGGTGGATGTCTAACAACTTACTGTTCTTTTCCATCTGGCTTAGCATACCACATTCTCTGTTTTACTTTTATCTCACTGGCTGCTTCTCTGTCTCCCTGACAGTCGTCTCTCTTCTCCAGGATAACTCCCTCATCCAGGTGTCTCCCAAGACCCTGTCCTTCCTCTCCTTACGCTCAGCACCTTGGGAACTTCACCAATACCTCATGAGTATGTGGCTTGCATGCTGAGGCTTCTGAAGCATAGTATATTTTTCACTCATTCATAAGGAACACAAAAATGATTAACGTTTTAAAAATTTTGTCCATAGAGACAAAGAACAGACTGACAGCTGTCAGAGGGGAGGGAAGTGGGGGGCTGGGTAAAACAGGTGAAGGGATTAAGCAAAACCAAACAAAACAAAGCAAAACAACAAAAAAAACCTCACAGACACAGACAACACTGTGGTGATTACCAGAGGGGAAGGGGGGATGGCAGGTAGAAGAGGGGAAAAAGGACATAAATGGTGATGGAAGGAGGCTTGACTTTGGGTGGCGAACACACAGTACAATATGCAGATGATGTGTTATTGAATTGTACACCTGAAACCTATATATTTTATTAACCAATGCCATGCCAATAAATTCAATAAAAATTAAAATAAATTGTTCTTTTTAATGTTTTCATTTCCAAGGGGCTTTGTCTGAACTGTATTTCAAAGTAAATAAATATATTTAGCTAAAGTGGAGGCATTCATTGCATCTTCTATTGATGGTGGATATTTAGTACCTGCCTCTCCAGCGTACAGCATATGGCACTCTGGTCTCCTAGACCAGTCCCCTAAGTACTCCTGGATGGCTCCCTACCCTTGGCAGAGCTGAGGGCCCAGTCCTTGCACCTTCTCCTTTCCCTCCACCCCTTTACACTTGCTCCTCTTGAAGTCTTCCAGATCTCAGGAAATGACAAGTCCATCCTTCCAGTACCTCAGGCCAGAAACAGCAACATCCTCGACACCTCTCTTTCCTTTCTCCCTACATTCAGGAAATCCTGTTGGCTCTTCCTTCAAAATATTTGCATACTCTAGCCACTTCTCACTGTCTCCGCTGTAGCCTCCATTTCACTCCATTGGTGGAACAGTATCCTTATCTGGCACCCTGCTTCCTCATGTCTGCCTAAATTCTTGTTTGTTTGTTTGTTTGTTTTAAAAAAAGCCTATATTTTTGCATAATCTTTCCAGTGTTCTTGAAACGGATTTTATTTATCCATTTTTAGAGAAAGGGGAAGGGAGGAAGAGAGGGAGGGAAACACCAATGTGTGGTTGACCCCCCCCATCAGGAATCAAACCAGCGACCCCCTGGTTCACCGGCCAGCACTCAATCCACTGAGCCACACCAGCTACGGCTCCAGTGTTTTTTCTTTCAGGTTTATTAAGATAGAATTGACATATAGCACTGTATAAGTTTAAGGTGTACAGCATAATTTGACGTACATATTCTGTGAAATGACAACCACAGTGAGTCTGGTAAACGTCTGTCATCCCATACATACAAGAAAAAAAAGTTTTTGTTTTCCTTGAGATGAGAACTTCTAGGATCTACTGTCTTAGCAACGTTTAAATACACCATACAGCATTATTAGCCACAGCCACCATGGTGTACATTACATTATGCCTGAATTCTATAATTTACACAGAAGCCTGAGTGTTAATCATATTGCTCCTCTTGTCAAAACCTTCCAATGATTCCCAAGTTCTCAAAGAACAAAGACTTTACAGTAGCCTACAAAGTTTTACACAGTGTGGTCCCTCATCTCTTCAAGGCTCAAATGATACCCCCTCTCCAAATCTCACTAGTTAGAATTGGCACACTCCTCCCCCCGACACTCCTAATCTTTCTCAATCTGCTCAATTATTTCCCATAGCATTTGCCACATTCTAACAAGCCATATAATTTGCTTATTTATTTTGAGTATTGCCTGATTTATGTAATCGTAAGGAGGCATGGATTTTTATGTGTTTGGTCACTGATACCGAGGGATTAGAACAGGACTTGGCACATAGTAGGCACTCATGAATGTGTATGGCATGAATAAGTATATTAGTATAGATCACAGATGAACAATTTATGGAATTAAGGAGTAAAAAAATGCAACAGTGCGAAGATCATTTGCTGTGTTAATCGGTATAACCTGGTACAGTGGAGCATGGAGTGAGAGGCAACACAGGAAGGGAGAAGCCCTGATTGCCACACCACGGTCTATATTCCGTAGCCCTCCTGATTTTTGCTTTTTTCCTTCGTCTCCCCTTCTTGCATCCTACACTGTAACCTTACTAAACTATTCATGGTTCTCTAAATAAAAGTGCCATAGTGTCTCTTCTAGGCCTGGAACTACTGTCCTGTGGGTATCCTTTACTCTCTTCCTTACCTTCTTCCCTCTGGACTGAACTTGGACAATACTGCCTCTGAGAAGCTGTGCTTGACCCTCGAAAGCTCCGATTACATCCCCCCCTTTATACTTACTCACAGAGCACCCCGTGTTGCCTAAATCTGTCACAGTGTGTTGAGGACTCTGATACTGAGCCTGCATGTTTCTGAACCCAGACGCAAAGCAGTTATCCTAACAACGGCCAGCAGAGAACTGTTTCCTAGGGCTTTAGGGATGGACATGAAATAGGAAGACGAATTTGGTTCTAGGAGGAATCACAGTGTTGAGTCTTCTTGGCCGTGTAGATATAAGTCATGTTATCAATTCATTTTCCTTGAGGTAACTCTGCACGTTAGTGAAATAACACAAAAGTAAATATTTCAGACACACTGTTTCATGGGGGCAGTGCCCTCTGAAGGGTTTTTGCTTATTTTTTGCACTTACATCACTTTTGGATAGTTAGGGATTGGGTATTTTCCTAGCTGGGCCCAGGGTTGGGTTTGGAGGTTCACAACACTGGGGAAGAGAGAAACAAGTGGTATGCTCAGAAAAGGGTTCCACCAAATGACTCCAGATCAGACTCAGTGGTGATGAGAGAGGATATTCCTGTGTAGGATCTCTAGAAGCCGTGACCTGTTTAAAGAGATTGCAGTTTCCTTGTAATAGATTTAGGTGTTTGCTTTGCTAAGGAAGTATAGGTAGAGTTAAGTTTGTTAGAAATGCAGAGAATGAGCTGGAGAAATGTGGAGAGGTGGTGACAGATCTGAAGGCCAGAGGTCATAGGAGACAAGCTAAGAGAAGCCTTTCTAAAGTGACAGGTGACCAGCAATGACCAAGATGTGTGAGCATTAGCCAGGAATTCTCCAACATTCATGAAGACACCAATTTCCTATTAGCCATGCAACATAAAAGCTCAAGTTATTCTATTTGGATATTAAAACAATAAACGTGAAAGCTTACAAAATTGGAGGTCCCTCAGATTGCATTGTGAAGGCTCCATCTTGGATAGGGACTAGGAAATAATGCCGAGGACGACAGCCACCATCCTGCTGGAATGTGTCAGTGTGCAGGTCTTGGTGTAGACCCACAGAAGTGAGTACTGATTTGGAAGGTACTGGTGGGTCCTGAGGGGCTGAGATAGACTAGACCCCACAAGATGCCTTAAAATGCCTCAAGCCACAGAACGCTTGGCAAACAGTTTTCAAGAAGAAAGAGAATGCATAAGCAGCTTTATTAGAGTTGGCTGAAGATAGAACTCTTAGATTCCCAGAGATTGGGGTGGGGGCTTAGTTACATGAAAAGTGATTAGCAAAATAATTACCACAGCCGGATTTCTGAAAAGCCTCAGCTACTTTTTTTTTTTTTAAGTGGGGGAGGGCATAGAGTATCCTAAATCCTCAGAACCCCTGGGTAGGAACTTCCTTCCAACTCCACTACCACTCCCAGTCCCAAGTCTCTAACCTGCCTCCGGACATCTGGAACTGCTAGATATCCGATTTGAGGCCTGTGTACTTAAGCTAGAGGGCTAGGAAAAGACAGCTTCTATCTGCCCCATGGGGCTCTACCAGTGTGGAAAAAAAAATGTCCTCAAGGTATTTAGGAGCTCCCATTATTCTAGTAATTGATGGGAAAAGTAATTGAAGACAGGAATCGCCTGGAGGAGTTTGTTTGTTTAAATGACTTGCTTTTACTTTCTCGGTGTTGGAGAAGCAGAATGCTTCTTGTACCAGACCCTTCTATAAAACACCTCTCTCTTTTTAAATGAGTGAGAGGCATCATTGATTAAAGATCACTTGTGTTTCAGAGGTGGGCTCTATATAGTAAATATATAAGTTGGTGGAAAGACGCAGCTCAGTTTCAGAAACAGTCAAGTATATTTAAAAAGTACATTTGGACATACTGAAATATTACAGGAGACCACATAACGTAAGGCTCATGACATAACTGTAGGTATATCCCTGCTGCCCAAAACAGACACATTTCAGTTCCTGACTGAATCAAGAAGTCTTTCTAGACAGTTCAGTGCCTCACTATAATGTACAGCTCAAGATGTATGTCAGCTAATGTACAAAAATAAAAATTCAGCGCTTTTAGTTGTTCAGGAATAATGTGTGAAAACAAATGCTCAAAGTTGAATGTATGCCATTTTAAAGTTTATTTTATGGCTTATAGTTTTTTAAAGCTTGTTTTATAGTTTAAATGGGAAAAGGGAAGCTTATATCCCTATTTCCAGAAGATTCAGGTGTTTCTCTCTCCCCCCACCCCCCACGAAGTAGTCTTGTCTATTTCAGCAAAAGAGTACGCCATGTGCTGTGTTGGCCTCTCAGAAACAGGACGTGTTTAAGTTTGCTACAGAGATAATGATCACTTTTAGCAACATATATATCTCCCGGAAAGTACCTCAGGATATTGGTGTGGAGAGAAAATGGCGGAGGGGGGGGTTGGGGAGAGAAATTCCTCAGTTTAGGATCAGAAATGGGCAATGGATAATTTAAGGTTAGTTGTAGAACCACTGGCCTCCAACTGTGTATTTGTCATCTACACTTTTCCCAAAAGATTTCACAAAAATAAATTTCCAGGACAGTCCTATGTTGTAGTTTTATATTCTAAATAAAGAGAAGTCGCTATTTAAAAAGCATTAAGCTAGAATTCTATAATCGATTTGTTAAAAAAAAAGAGACACCCCCCCCATCGCTGTCCTCTGCTGTTTCTTGCTATCTTATTTTGATGCAAATAGAAACAACAGCGTTTTAAGGTCCAGCGTTTCTGTTTGGTGCAGACATGCCGTTTTCTATGAATTTTCCCACCTCTGGGAAATGTACTTCTGAAACGTGTAATTGTTTGGAAATAAGCCAAGTGGAACTATGACGCAATTATCCCCTGCAAGTTGCCCTACAAAAAAATGATGTCATTTGGTGCAGATGTAGTCACTTTTATAACACAGGTAGATACGGTAAAGCTTCCTCCAAGTCGTTCCCGATTTCCCCACCCCCACTGAATGCAAGAGGCAAAGACATTTTCCGGGCTTCCTAACACACAACTTGTCGAGAGTGGGCGCACGGCAGTGGCTCGAGCCCACCGCTCGTGCAGGCGAAGAGGGACCGCTGCGCGGCGACTAATACAGCCAAGTGTTCCCAGCCCCGACGGCGAGGGAGGCCTCCTCCGGCAGGGATCGCGGTCACAGTGTGGGGCCGCCCGATCCCCTTAGTGGGGCCCGCTGCCATGGCCAGCCGGAACGTGGGGCCCCACGGGCGTGGGACAGCCCTGCCCCCACCCCGCTCCCACACCCGCTCCCGCGGTGCCGGAAGTGACGCGCACTGGCTGAAAGATGGCGGCATTGGCGCTCGACCAGGGGGAAGGTAAACACCCTCCGGGCCGCCGCCCGCCAGCGGGCCCCCTTGAGGCACCAGTGGGGACTGAGGGCGCCTCCTGGGCCTCCTGGCCATCTCTCCACTTCCCACCCTTCGACCTCCCTACCCACGTGGCAAGCTTCCGCGTTGGGACAACGGCGCATAGAGCCCCCTGCCTGCGGGCCCCGCCTCCCTGGGCGGGCCCCGGGCGGCTCTCACCACCCGCAGGGGGCGCGCGGCCAGGAGCGGCCCCTGGCTCTTGGCCCCACATGCCCCGCCCCTTGCCCGCCCCTTGCCCGCCTTTCTCCACCCCCGGCGTGGGTGATCCTGAGGCTCGGCGCGCTTGGGGCAGAAGCCCGGAGACGCCGTCGTCGACGCCGCCACCGTCAGCGCTTCTCCCGCTACCCGCGGTCCCTCAACCCCTTTCCCCGCCCGCGGTCCGGAGTCGGTCCTCCTGCCGAGCCCCGCCAGGTGCCGTGTGCCCCAGGCGTTGGCAAGGCCGAGCCCGGCCCCGACGCCGTACCGCCTCTCGCCGAGCCGACAGTCTCGACTTGCGACTCAGCGCTGTCTTCTTTCCCAGGACTGGTTCCGAGGGGGCAGCAGGCGCGCAGACTCGCCCCCCGCCGGAGCGCCCGGGTCCGGCCCGGGAGCGGCCCCTTCTAGACGTTCGGGGACCCTGCCCAGTGCCGTCCGGCGACCGACCGCCCACCGTCCGGCCGCCGGCCCACTTCTTCCTGATGCGAACTGCCGTCTACTAGAGGTTGGACGGACCCCCGAGGTACGTAGCCGCCCCTGGCCCTCCGGCCTGCGGGAGCCCGTGCTTCGGCCGCGGCCCCGCGCTCGACTCCCATTCGGTAGCCCTTTCTGCACAGACCCGAGTCAAACATTTGGTAGACGCCGGGACCTAATTTGTCTCTGACTACTTAAATTGTTTGAATTTTAATTTTTTTCAGAGAGAAAAAAAAAGGAAGAAGCATAATTCAGCCATTTTTTGCAGCACACAGCTGCAGGTACCATGATTATTTTCTTCCTAACCCGTTCTTTCCCTTTAAAAATCCTATTTATGCCTGAAATAGAACTATACGAAATGCGAGGCATAAAACGTGGAATCAGAAGGTCTGGGTTCGACTGGGTGACTCTGAGAAAATCGCTTACTGAGTCTTGGTTTCTTATCTATGAAATCTAGTCACATCACAGGGTATTGAGGACTATATGAGGCCATACATATGAAAATAATGTTTAGCTGTAAAGTGTAAAAATTAAAATGCAAGGCAATTTTTTTGAGTAACCTTTGCCAGAGTGGTTAATGTAGTGGCTAACTGTTGCTGCCTCTTTATTTCTATATTATGAGTATAAGCAATAAGTACGGAATGTCGAAGCAGTGCTGTGAATTGACTAGATATAATAGTCACGTTGCTTGGCCTTCTTCCTACGAAATGCTAACTGCTTATTTAAATAACGGTATTCTTTAACTCAAATTTAACGTTATTGTGGTGCTTTGCTTTTCATTTTTCTAGGCCATTTATTTGCTTTTTCTTACTGGCAATATTTAACACCTTCCATTTCTTCAGTCTTATATTTTCCGAATTGATATATTCTGTTGTTAATCTGATTAAATTGTAATTCTGAAAATGCTTTTAACATAAATACCATAATTTTAATGCCTATTTTTTATATCTAGGGAATAGGATGCCTGAATATCTCTACCAATGTGAAAATTGTTTTCATAAGCTTCTGAATGCATACAGATTTCTGTAATTTTCAGTGCACCTAGAAATGTATAGAAAATTCAACTTTTTGACAAATGTAATAATATTTATGTAATTGAATTCTTCCTTTAATCACCACAACATTGAGGTGCCTAGAAACAGTTTTTCAGTAGCAAAGGATGTTAATTTGCACTCTTTATTGCTGATTAACTTGGGGGAATAATAGGATAGTAAATATTTGTAGTTTGATTAGATTTATTTGCAGAATTTATAATAGATATGTGTAACAGAGCAGTATGGGATCATCCTTACTCCACACATCAAAAATTGAAGTATGGTTTGGCTTTAAAAATGGTCCACAAAAAGTGAAGGAAGCATTTTTTTAGTATATTATTTTTAGCTAACAAATGGTTTTCTGAGATTTTTTTCCTCTGAGATGTTTTATTCAATTTATAATCCAGTACGAGTTGTCTTTTCAGAGTATGCTTTTGTGTTTCGTAAAAAGGGAGAATAGAGTAATAAAAGGCAAGCGGAATTAAATTTGCTAAAGGGAGAGCATACTTTAAAATCCTAGATTTTTATAAGTTGGACTTATCTCTTGTCCTGAAGGTAAAATTTTGGGAAATCACTGCTTTATCGGGAATTTTAAGCTTGCCCTAGGGTACTTTAAAATCCTAGGTTTTTATAAGTTGGACTTACCTCTTGTCCTGAAGGTAAATTTCTGGGAAGTCACTGCTTTATCAGGAATTTTAAGGTTTGCCCTCTGTGTCTTGATTTGGGTTATCTGGGGCTAAAATCGTGGGACTAGGGCTAGCTTGGCTTCCTGGGTGTTCAGATGGGCTCCAAACTTGGTTTAATAATCTGTGTAAAATCGGCATTGTACAATATAAAGGTGAATGGTAAAATTCATGCTAATATTTAAATTTAAAGTTTTTTCCTTACTTAAGACGAGTTAAACAGCAAATTAAAAAACTCCATGACAAGTCGAGAGAGACTTAGAAGGGAGAAAGCTTTATGTCTTAGTATCTTTAACCACACTTTTTACCTGCTTTGAGCAAGAGGCCCTGCATTTTCATTTTGCGCTGGGCCCCCAAAATTATGTAGCCTGTTGTCTAGGTTGTCTTTTCCCATTGTAAATGTTTTGAGAGTGAATAGCATTAACTGTGAGGAAAATGAATCTTTAGCTTATGAGGGGTTGACTTAATTTATTAGTACGTATCTCCTCTGAGTTGCCTTGCAACAGGGATTTTTTTTTAGTTGAAGAAAAATGGAAGATAGTCGTTGGTAAAGCATTGGAGGATAGCTGGGTAAGCGCGAAGGCTCTGACATTAGGCAGACCCCAACTCTACCACTTACTAAGAATTATCTCCTTGGGCAACTTAACCTCTGAGCTTTGATTTTTCTCATCTTTAAATCAGGGATAGTTACAGAACGTAGAAGGTCATGAGGATTAACTTTACCTATCCATCCCACAAATATTTATTAAGCACTTGTTATGTGCCAGGTGCTGTTTTTTTTTAAGTTCTGGGGACACAACAGTCGATGAAACAAAACACAAAACAATTTTTTAAAGGGAAAACCAAACAAAACAGTAAGGGAAATAAGCCTTATATTCATTTAATATACTAAGGGGAAAAAATAAGCAGAAAAAGTGCAGATTTTTCTGGTTGATGGGGGGTATGGGAGGTTTTTTATTTTAAAGAGGGGGTTTGAGGAAGGTTTCACTAAGATGACACTGGAGGAAAGACCTGAAGGGAGCCATGTGTATCTGGGGATGGAGCGATCTAGGCAGAGGGGATGGCAAGCGCAGAGCCTTAAGGTGGTGGGGTGTGTGACTGGTTTTTCAAGAAACAGCCAAACGGCCAGTATATCTGGAGCAGAGTGAACAAGGGGATGGGGGGTAACAGAAGATAACTGTTTTCGATGTTTTAGGAATCGCTAGAGGGGTTCTCATAGTTCATCTTTGCCATGGTATATATTGTGCTGCTGCAGGTCCAAAAGTGGGAATCCTTTTTAGAATTAGAAGTTTTAACTTCTAAATAAAGAAACTAGAAAAGATATTTCCTCAGATTTTCTCTTTCTAACATAAGACCTTTTAAAACTTATCTGGCTAAAGTATTAAAGCAAATAAGAGCAGATAGAAAATTTATACATTGTCTCTGATAGGATAATTGATTATTTTTAGTTAATGATTTTATATCATTTAAAGATTTGCAGGAAATTGGTATCATAACACCAAGACCTTCCAAAGGGTTTAATTCTCATGGAGAATAAAAGTGTTAACACTCTGATATTGGTGATTTCAAGTTAGGATATAACTTAGAAGATTTGGGGTTTCATTCCCCAATAGAGGTTTTTCCTAGAATTCTCACTGGATCCAGTCTCTAAAGGCTAGGGAAGCTGTTTTCCATGACATCACCCTTGGATTACTTCTACTTGTAGTGGGGAATGAGCAGAGGAGCATTAAATTAAAATCTTCTGATGAAAAAAATAGTGTTGAAGCAGGAGTGGTTTTTTTCTTGCAAGGTTTCGTGTATTCTAGGATGACTAAATGTTAAACATACCTGAAAAGTGAAGTAATTTGGATAATAGGTGCCAACCTGGAGGCTGAAGGACCCCAGAGCCTTCCTAAAAGCTTAGTTAAATGGTCACTTACAATTTGGTCCTGAGTTAGGAAAACATCTTGATGGACAAGGAAGAATTTTTGGTATTAAACAAATTGAAAGTTAACTTCCACAGCCTTTCCTCCTATATTAAACATATTTCCCAATTTGAGTAAGTATATCTGAGGGTAAAATGACTGCTAACAGAGCGAATAGCCTATTTTCGGATTTTTCTTTCCTTTTAGATGGGGAGGTTGGCTTCTTTGAGATTGTTGAATTTAAAATTTTTACTTTATAGGTTACAGAAATTGGAAGAAATGTTATGACTCAGAAATTAATTCTATTTTTATCTGTAGTAAGCCTTGCATTTTTTTTAGTGTGCAAGTATGGCATTTGCTGCATAGGTATCATCTTGGGTAGGCTAACAGTTTGAGGATGAAAATGGTGTAAAGCAATTTAAGTTTTTCATTGAAGATAAGTATATCAACCTCTGTGAATCTACCTTTTATAATGGATAACTTAGAGTTTTTAATGAATTTTCAAGCAACTTGGAGGGGGAGACGGTGACACCATTAAATTATTGCTTATGGCATAAACATGGAGGTTAGTTAATTATGAAGTATATTCCATTTAATTGTCTAGAATTTGCCTTCATATCAGAATGGCAGCCTTCTAACTGAAAAGGAAGCATTTAATTTCCTGTCCAGTTTTACCCCCACCAGACTTTTTCTTTGCTGGTCACTAGAGAGTTTGAACTGTTAGAAATTTCTGTGATATAAATAGCAGTAATAGTCTTCCAGGGCAGAGGTGCTTTGGTTGTGTGTGTGTTGTCATTTATCCCTTATTGTAACCCTCAGTGGTAATCAAACCTTTTGGTCTCAGGATCTTGCTATATTCTTAAAAATTATTGGGATTCTGAGCTTTTGTGTTTGTGGGTTGTACGTGTCTATATTGGCCATAATAGAAATTTAAACTGGGAAATTAAAAAAAAAACTTATTTGTAATTCATTTTTAAAAACCCTACTGGTTAATCTAAATAACATTTCTTATGAAAAAATAACTATTCTCCAAAAGAATGAAAAACTTGGTGAGAAGAGTGGCATTGTTTTACATTTTTGCATATCTCTTTAATGTCTGTCTTAATAAAAGACAGTGGGCTTCTTATCACTTCTGCATTCAGTCTGTTTTGGTATCACTGGAAATGGAATAAGTGAAAAGGACATATAACTTTTAAAATTATTATGAAAATGGTTTTAATCTTGCAAAGTCCTTTTAGGGGATTAGGACCTGAGTTGTCCCTGGACCACACTTTGAGAATCACTATATTAACTGTTTTTATGTGTAGAATGTCTGAGACTTTCTTTTTTCTTTAGTCAGTTCCAAGTTTATAAGATAAACTCTGCAGTATTTCTTTAGTAGTATAAGTATGCCTTGTCATTTAGTTTAATTTGATTTGGTTTCCCTTTTTAAAAACCTATGATTTCAAATTCTGAAGGCCAAGTATAGAATACATACACATATAGGTTTATAAACTATGATTTCCCTTAATCTGATGATCAGTTTAGAAAAGTGAGGATATAGGATTTCTGTACATTGAACATTTTGTATGTTAGTAAATATTTTTTATCAAAGTCCCTTAATGGATTCTTACCCCAGCCCTCATTGATTTACAGAGTTCTTATTTGAGTTTTGTTTCATTTTACAATTAGTTTTTATAATTCTTAAATTGCAATAGCTCTTTATTTAGAGAATTCCTATGCATAAAGTTTTGTATTTTTTCTTTTTGCATTCGTTTCCTTTTTCTAGCTATTTTTATTTGCTTATATGTGTGTTTTTGTGTTATTTTAACTTCAGCTTTACTTTTTTTTTCTTTGTAGCTTCTAGGGTGTGTAGTGTGAACAAGTTGGTTTTGTTTCCTATGTTCATTTTTAAATTTGGTTGTTTGATGTCTTAAACCTTGATGTTCTAGATCTGCGCTCCCCAACAGAATACAATGCAAGCCACATATATGATATAAAATTTTCTCATAGCCACAGTTTAAAAAAAGTAAACACTAAGTGAGATTCATTTTAATATATTTTATTTAACCTAGTACATCCAAAATATTGTTTCAACATGTTTTCAGTATAAACATTTGTATAATGAGAGTTTCGCATTCTCTCCCTCTTTTTTTTTTTTTTTTTTGGACTAAGTCTTCAAAATCTGTTGTCCATTTTATACTTACAGCACATTTCAATTTGGACTAGCTACATTGGCTTCCATGCTGAACAGCACAGATATAGAGGAGAGTAGCTACTCTGGTTAGGGCAGCAAAGCCTGAGGAGCCCAGAAAAGCTAGAAAACTACTTGTGTGGTGAGAAAAAAATGGAAAACAATGTTACTGCAAAATGAGGTTGTGTTTTGACTACCAGTACATCTAGTCTCTTACAGAATTGCATTGTGATAAACCCTAGGGCGGGGTGGGATCTGTGGAGGGGAGTTGGAGGAGTGTCATTTCAGTGGTCTTGTGTGTATAAGCAGCATTGGGCAAGAGTTGGACAAGGGAAGCCAGCATTTATGGACCTCTGGTGGGTACCTTGCTCTGAGATAGACATTTAACTTAATGTTAATTCATTTAATTACCACCTCAACTCAAGAGGATGATTATTATTCCTAAGATATGGATGGAAACTGAGGTCAGGAAGTTAACTAAATTTCTCCATGTTACACAGGTAGTAAGTACTGGTAAGCTCTCTGATTTCAAAGGTTTTGCTCTAACCACTGTTTTGTGTTTTTTTTTTGCAAATCAAATTCTAGTCTTAACTCTATTTCTAACTAGCTGTATGACCTTGAAGAAAAATTCACCGGTGTACCTTAGTATCTTTCACCTAGTTAGAGTTGATCTGGGTCCTGAGAGATTTTTCTGAGAAGGTCGGCTGGGGTTTGAAGTGTTGTTGCTAGGGAGAAGGGTTTTTCCAGAGTTCACTGAACTATTAAAGGGTTGGGTTTATTATATTGGTTCCAGTAGCACCATGAAGGGGTTGAAAAGTAAGCCCTAATGTTATGGTGTACTTAAGGGCCATATACTGTTAAAAGTCTTGTGTTAACTCATTTAATACAGTCACCTATGAGGTAGGTTCTATTAATATTAATATTCCCTTTTCACAGATGAGGGGAGTAGAACACAGAGAGGCAAAGTAGCTTGCCCCGAGGTCACAAAGTTAAGTAGGACCAGGATTCAAACCCAGGTATGTGACTCTAGACCTGTACTCTTAACTCTCACTACTTCCATTTAAGGACTTATATCACGTTGGCCAGTTAATCACTGAGTATTTTTATCACTTTCTACTTGAACACACGCTTCCCATAAAAGTTTAAAATACTGTTGCTGCTCTAAATCTGTTAGTTTTAGTGGTAGATGCACCAAGCTTTTTCATGTAGAAAAGTTACTGCGTATGTCCCAGCTATCCCAAATTAGTTTTAGAAATGAACTTGGATCACATAAACTTCACAAATGCATTGCTAAGATTGAAAATTAGTTATAGTTTATTTATTCTGCATATCTCTTATAAGTACATTATACATCTGTAAAGTCATATAAAAATAGAATAAATGAGAATTTTATGATAAAAAATTTTTAGAGATCATTATGTGTTTTCATTTTACAGATGCAGAGATAAGACCAAGAAAGTTTGAGTAACTTAAAGTATAGCCATTTCTGTGTTAGTTAGGGACCTGGGTTATCCATAGGGGAAACCTACGTAATGTAGTAAAAAGGGAGCATTTCTTCTAGGAATGTAAGGATTTCTCCCAGAACCCAAGGGCTGGAATAGAGCTAGGCCTAGGAACTGGAAAAATGAAGGGCTTAGGGAGCACTCCCTGTCCTCTCAAGTTGGCTGTATTGTTTCTAAGTTGACTGACTTTTTCTGTCTTCTTTTTCTATATTAAAAATTATTTTATTAACAAGAAGGCTACCAACCCATTTTTAAAATGGGCATTCTTACCACACACGTAAACACACACATAGATGACTCTCAACTTACGATGATTTGATGTATGATTTTTCAGTTTTATGATGATGCAAAAGTGATGTCACCTAGATCTTGGTTCTAATACTATTCTGCAATAAAAGAAACTAGGGCTCCTTGGAGAAATGGCTGATTCTAAGACTGTGCCTTCCTTTTGTTTTTCGTCCATCTTCTTGTGCAGAGCACTTTGCCTGGGAGACGACGGTCTCTAACTTCGGTCGTCGTGTCCTTGCCCCCTTCGTTCCCAGCGGTGAGTCGGGCATGGAGGAATCCCAATGGGAGAAGACTCTAGGGTGCGCGCGAGGGGGTGGGGGCAGCGGAGGGGCAGCGGCGCAAGTGACTGACTTTTCGCTGATACTCAGATCACGGGGCAGGCAGAAGTTGGTGCCCACAGCTGCTCTTCAACATGTTCCAGTTCAAGTTACACACAGTGCATGCCTTTCTTTTCCCTTACTTTCTCTCCTCTTTTCTAAATGTTTGACGAAAGAGCGTTCATCTTGATTCCTATTTCCCACTGGGTCTGACCATATGTGACTGGGAACAGGAACACAGAGTGGAGGCCTGTCTGCAGCGAATCCCCAACTCAGTGGGCTGTGGGTGCCCAGAGGTGAGCGGGTACTATGTTTATGTATTTAGGATCTTTTAACTCGCAGGGTGCCGGATCCTCCTCCTCTTCCTCCTCCTCTTCCTCCCTTTTCTTCTTGCTGCTTTGCCCATTGATGTTTCTACCATAGTAAGTGTCTGGAGCCTGGATTGCTTTTTCGTGTGTTTGAGAAAGCATGGTATCTCTCTCTTTTTTAAAATTTCTTTTAGATGGAACTTTTTTTCAGAGAACTGAATATTACCTATTTGACACTTTACTGCATAGGGACAACTTGAATAGAAAGGACTACTTTGACAGCAAGTGAAATATATGGTATTTCAGGCACTGTCAAATCCAGATTAATGAAACACAAAGCAGTCTCCTCTCAAGGAGATAAACAGTGATGGGCAGCCTTTTGTTAGTGAATCTCCAGTAAATGTGACCAGTACATCTTGAAGAGTCAGTGATCATTGGTATCCATAATGATCCTGAGAAAGATATTGAAATACCAAAATTTTCATCCAGTTTGTTACTTCATTCTAATTAGTTTGAAAATTGATAATAAGTGTGGGATTGGCAGCCCTCCACTAACCAGAACGTGTGATTATTCAGATACCACACTATATGCTGTTTGTTTTGTTCCACATATGCCTCATATCACTTGGAAAATTCTAAGCTCATTAATTTTACCTTTAAAAACAGTACAGGAAATAAAAAAAAAAAACAACCCAATAGCTTACTTTAATCCTGAGTGTTAGTAAAGTAGTTCTGCCAAGCCTTGAGTGCAGTGTAAAATATTTCATACCTATTTTCCAGATTATAGACAGCTTTCTTGTGCTGTACCTTTCCAGAATGAAAGCATATAGCTTTTGGATTAATGGAGCACTGATTAAAAATTTGATATTAATTTCATCTTGTGAATGCTTTGCTGTCTTAGTTAAGTGAACTTATGGTACAATCAATAAGACTTAAAGGTAAGTTAGGGACAAATGGGCAGAAAGAGGCACCTAGAATGTCTCTTGATAAGATGGAAAATACAAAAGAACTGGTGGGGGAGGATAGAATTATGATTTTGTTTGGATATATTTTGAGATGCCCCTGGGACACCCAGAAGTGTCCAATGGGTGATTCGGTATTTGTAGAATACTCGTGTAAGGATAGAGGTGGTCATGGTAATGGTAAAGGTAGGTATTAGTGAAAATCACGGGTTTAGATGACATCACTTAGGGAGAAAAAGTGCTTAGATGAGATGAGAAAAGGGTGCAAGAACAGAATCCTGGGGAACACCAGTGTTTAAGCAGTAGCTAGGAATAAGGCGTAGCTCAAGGAAAATGAGCTCAGAAAGGAGACTGAGAAACAAGCAGTCCAAGAACAAGAAGAGAGTCGGGAAAATAGTGTAAGGAAGCTGAGAGAGTGTTGAGTCGAGAGACAGCATTATGCTATGCTGCAGAAGGATCCTGAGAAATAGGGATGAGGACATAACTATTGGATTTGACAGTTCAGGATGTTTTTTGGATTAAAAAAATGAACTTTTACAAAACAATAATACACTTTCATTGCAGATAGATTGAAAAACAAATTAGCAGAAAGGTCGGGGGGGGGGTAGTAAAACTCTGGTACTCTACCATCCCAAGATAACCATTTTTTTTTAAAGATTTTATTTATTTTTACAGAGGGAAGGGAGAGAGAGAGAGAGAGAGAGAGAGAGAGAGAGAGAGAGAAACATCAGTGTGCGGTTGCTGGGGGACATGGCCTGCAACCTAGGCATGTGCCCTGACTGGGAATCGAACCTGTGATGCCTGGTTCGCAGCCCGCGCTCAATCCACTGAGCTACACCAGCCAGGGCCCAAGATAACCATTTTTAACATTTTGGTACTATCATCCTTTCAGACATTCATCCATTCACCCATTCATTCATTTATTTATAAAAGAACTTAATTTTTAGAGGGGATGGGAGGGCAAAAGAGAGGGAGAGAAACATCCATGTGAGAGAGAAACATCAATTACTTCCCTCTTGCACACCCCCAACCAGGGACCTGGTCTACAACCCAGGTATGTGCCCTGATCAGGAATCAAATCAGCAACTTGTAGGTTTGCGGGATAATGCCCAACCCACTGAACCACATTAGTCAGGGCCAGACTTTTATTTATTAATACTTAACTACAGAATACATGGGTTAATGTGTCAAGAAGTTAAGTGTAGAATGTCATAGACAACATGTTAATGGAACAAAGCAGTAGAATGTAGTGATAGCCTACTCACAAGGGTGGAGAAGTAGTGCCTCTTTAGCATGCCTGTGGAAGCTGCCTTTTCACTTTTGGCAGCTGAAGGCTCTGCCAAATGCAGGTGCAGAGATGATTTCTGAAAGGCACAAACTTCCATACCTAAAACAGTGCCTGGCATGTAGAGATGCTCTTTTAGTAAGTAAAGCTATTGGTAATAGAGTAGTGAGATTGGCAGTGATAGTTTCCTTCAAGGAGATAGAGCAAACGACTGTGGTACCAGTTGCTTCACTGGAGGGCTCATCGTCCAAAAACCCAGCCAGGGAAAGGAAAGAGCTTGGGAAATTGGGTCTCATACCAGAAGGTCTAAGCTAGAGAAGGACAGGGGGAAAGTTTGGAGATGATTGACCATGTGAAAAAAGAGGAAACAGTTAAGCCAGAGAATGAGCGGTTGACAGTTAAGGATTTCAGATGTGGACCACTTCTGGATTATGGTGAAATCTAATAGGTTTGGGAATAAGTTTTAAAACAAAGGAAGGGGGAGGTTTTAAGGTTTGACGTGGTCAAGGAATTTTGATTTTTGGCTATTGGATGAATGATTTTACATGAGCAGTGAAGATGTGTGGAAGACGACTTTTAGCTAGGTGCCAAAGTCATCAGGAAATGTGGGAGAGATTGATCAGGATATGTGTATATGATAAGTGACAATGAGCAATAGGTGGATTTTTATCTGAGTGAAAGGCCATGTTTTAGAAAAAGAACAATAGAAAGATATGAGAAGATTTAGAAGATAGGTTTATAAGCTATAGGAGAGCATTTTTTTTCTATGAAGAATATAGAAAAGTGTTTTTCTTGTTTAGATCAGACTGCAGAGAAAACTTTCTGTGACCAGCATGAGCCTTTAGGGGAGTTTGTTTACACTGAAGCAAGGTTCCACTGGGCACAGTGGAAAGGGCTGGGAGGATGGTTCGTTGAGGAGGAAGCTCAGAGCTGTGTGAGGATGAGAGTTGAGAGGATGGATGGTCTGGGGTGTGGTTGTGTGCAAGGAGAAAATTACTTCATAAACAGCCTAATAGACTGGATGAGTTGATTCTGCTTTGCTTAAGAAATCTATTATTTCACTGTCTTGGCTTCATTTCTCTAATATGCAAAAATGTGCTTTAATATCCTTTAGAATTACGTATTTATATTTTAACTATATAAGCAATGATCACTTGATAAGGTTAATGAGGTAAGTAAAAAGAAAAAGTTAAATATTTTTAACCTCAATATTTCTTGAACACCCCCTATCCAGGGACATCATTTTGGTATATATTCCTCTGGACTTTTTCTCATCTAAACAAATACATGTGTATTAATTTTTTTTAAATATATCGAGTATATCGCAGTTGCCTGTTTTTTCCCGCCATAACAATACCTAATAAATATCTTTTGTCAGAATAGGTAGATGGCTATTATCATTTTTGTTTGTTACAGCAATCCATTATAGGACTGTACCATATTTATTTAATAATCTATTATTGGGCTTTTGAATACTTTCCAATTTTTTATTATAAATAAGGCTAGAAAGAAAAACCTTGTGTGTACAACTTGGCATATTTGATTCTTTCCTTTGGTTCTAGGAGCTTCCAAGGTCAACAGTATACTTTTTGGTTTAATTTCTTTTCTGTCTCTTTTTCTCATAATTTAGTATTTGAGAAATTCTCTTTGTATTGTTAATTTGGGGACATGTTTAAATATGTTGGGTGGACAGTGTAAAATCAATGGGATAGACATATCATTGTTTTTAAGTTGTAACAATTTACCATTTTTGGTAGGTATTTAATAAATTTTTTTCACAGGTAGGGAAGCCAAAAACATGAGCTTGCAAATCTTTAGGTTGTCTTTTTCCAAAGGGCTTGAGTGTTTACAATCTAGGCAGTGGAATTGAGATAATTATAAAAAAATGTTTAAGTTCTAAGTTAATGATGTCTTCAGAATGCATGGAAATGATTAACGCAGTTTTCTTTGATTATTTCTTTTCCAGGTGATTCATGGCAGGGGACATGGAAGGATTCTGTTCCTCCATCCATGACACCAGTGTCTCTGCTGGGTTCAGAGCACTGTATGAGGAGGGACTGCTTCTTGATGTCACTCTGGTTATTGATGATCATCAGTTCCAGGCCCATAAAGCACTCTTGGCCACCCAGAGTGATTACTTCAGAATTATGTTTACTGCAGACATGAGGGAGCGTGATCAGGACAAAATTCATTTAAAAGGTCTAACTGCTACCGGTTTCAGCCACGTCCTTCAGTTTATGTACTATGGAACTATAGAACTGAGTATGAATACTGTTCATGAGATTCTTCAGGCTGCCATGTATGTTCAACTTATAGAGGTGGTGAAGTTCTGCTGCTCTTTCCTATTAGCGAAAATCTGCTTAGAAAACTGTGCCGAAATCATGAGACTCTTAGATGATTTCGGTGTAAACATCGAGGGAGTCAGGGAGAAGCTGGAATCCTTTCTGCTAGACAACTTTGTGCCACTCATGTCCAGGCCTGATTTCCTGTCTTATCTGAGTTTTGAGAAGCTCATGTCTTATTTGGATAATGATCATCTGAGCAGGTTTCCAGAGATAGAGCTGTACGAGGCTGTGCAGTCTTGGCTGCGGCATGATAGAAGACGCTGGAGACATACCGATACCATTATTCAGAACATCAGGTTTTGTTTGATGACCCCATCCAGTGTTTTTGAGAAGGTTAGTACATTTGAAAGCAATAGAAGGTACTCATTCGGTTAAGGCAGTATGTTTATAGATAAGATTCCCAGGCTTGGTCAGGAGTGAAAAAGAGAATGAATAAGAAGAGTTTATATTTAAAGAGTCTAATTTGTTTTAGCTTGTGCATTTAGGTGTTTTTAAACACACATTTTGTGTGTAAAAGAAGAATCAGGTAGGTAATAGACTGCTTTCATTTTAATATATTTTTAAAAATTTATTTACTTTTAGAGAGAGGGAAAGGGAGAATGAGAAGGAGAGAAACATCGGTGTGTGAGAGATCGATTGGTTGCCTCTCGCATGCCCCGACCTGGGGACCTGGCCGTAGTAGACTCTTCGGAAGTTGGTGCTCAGTCCACTGAGTCACCCCAGCCAGGGTGAAGTGCTTTCATTTTAAATGTACTTTTAAAGTAGAGGCATAATTATTTAGCCTGAAACATTGCAAGTTTGCTTTGACTTTTCTTTTTTCACAAAGTAATTAAATCTGAACTGTGTGAGGCTCGTTCTCATTTAAAAAAAATTAATTTAGCCCTTGCTGGTGTGGCTCAGTGGATTGAGCGCAGGCCTGCGAGCCAAAGGGTTGAGGTTTGATTCCCAGTCAGGGCACATGCCTCGGTTGCAGGCCATATCCCCAGTATGGGGTGTGCTAGAGGCAACCATACATTGATGTTTCACTCCCTCTCTTTCTCCCTCCCTTCCCCATCTCTCTAAAAAATAAAATATTTTTAAAAAATCATGTAACTTAAAAAAAATAATTTAGGTAATACATGCTGAAATTAGAGTTGAGTTTTATAGTTCTGAATGATATGCATTAATACAGTTTCATATTCCTCTAAAATGTGGTAAGGAAACATAAAATAGCTACTGAAAACCAACTGGTCCTACTTGTGATTTTTCTCCGCTGCTATTACCCAGTTCTGTTTTTCCCCATTTCACTGTGCTTACTAAATTTAACCATGAAAATGATGTTTATGTCTAAAACCATTGTTTTGGCATTTCTAAAGAAATAGATTATAAATCCTGTAGCGACATTGATCAAACTGCACATTTTACCATGTAACAGTTCTGCTCTCTTAAACAGTCTTTCTCCAAAACAGTCTTAGCCTTTTTGCATGTAGCATTTTTCATCTTTATATCAGAGTCTCACTTGTGATTCTTTCTTGCCCAAAGGAGAACAAGCAGTTTCAGTAATTGCTTAACTTAATTGGCTTCTAATCACATGGTTACCTCTGGGGCTCTTTATCTCTTAAATCTTTTCTTCTTTCTAGAAAGTACAAGTAAAGCTTTGGTCGACACCCTTCATGTTAAATAGTTCCTAAGCTTTAGTTACCGAACCTGGTAATAAAAATATAATATTTGCAAAACCGAACCATTTACACCATTTGAAAAACAGATTTGCGCCTTCAAATAACACTCAGCAGCCTGACATGTTCTCTTCTCTCTGAAATATTATTAACTTACACTTTTTAATAGAGAACTCAACTTAATGGGATTTTATCTTTATTCTCAGAATGTACTGATAAGGCAGAAATAAATGAAACTTTGAAGAACACATTTCTTAATGATTTTCGTTCAGTGATAATCAGTCCTACACCAACTATGTAAATTATTTGTCTGTTTTGATTTTTTTCCTTCTACTGTTTTTATTGCTCTATTTCCCTAGGGAAACCTGTTTTGTCCTTATATATTAAATACAAATGCTTTTTACTACTAAAACAAAAACCCTCCAAATGGATGGAAGATGGTCAGTAGTGACAGTGACTGCAAGTTAATACCATCGGGTAGTTTTGTAAATTGCATAAAACATTAGTTGTACCTTCTGATAAATTGTTTGCATAAGTAGCATGGGGGAGGGGGTTATTGCCCATTGGTCAGGTATTGAGAATCTCATCCGAATGAAAGTGTTGTTAAGGTTTCCTTCTTGAATTAATTTCTTTAGAGAACTTAATAAGGCCCTGGCCACAGAGAAATCTTTCCATTTTATTTTAGTAACACTGGTGAGATAAGTGGAAGGTAAGCAGTGATTCTTAGTGTGTGAGAGTTAATGTTTATCAAAGGAATCTGTGGCTTTCTAAATGTTGAGAAACATTAAGTTAGGTAGATTTGAGACCTTATTTCTAGTAAAACTTCAGGAACAGAACTAAAATGGAAAATTTGGTTAGGAAGTAAGAATTTGGACTATTTTACATCATAATACAGGATGGGGCAAAAGTAGGTTTACAGTTGTGTACACAAAACACAGAGTTCATTCTTGCATTGTTATTAAGTTATTGTATTTCCATACAAGCAACTGTAAACCTACTTTTGCCCAAATCCTGTATTTTGAGCTTGAAAATAGGGTCCATCTATTTTTCCTATGCTCAGCACACTGCAGGTTTTAAGGACGGCCATTTTAATATCCATTATATATGCTCAGTGCCAGAAAGGGCACAGAAATAAAATCACGTTACATCTGGGCTGGTCCTTTTCTAATATGAGAATCTATGAGTGGAACAGTGTAGGGAGTTTTGATTTGTGGCTTTATCTTGTTTGCTGAAACTTAGGAAAATGTAATACTGATATGTGCCTTTTTCTTTTAGGTTTAAATTTTTTAAAGTTTTGTATTATAAGAGTTTTTTAAACTATATTTTATTGATTATACTATTACAGTTGTCCCAGTTTTTTCCCCTTTGCCCCCTTCTGCCCAATACCTCCCTTCCCTCCAGCAGTCCGCCCTTAGTTTATGTCCATGAGTCATGCATATACATTCTTTGGCTTCTCCATTTTTTATACCTTAACATCCCCTTATTTTGTACCTACCGTTTTGTACTTCTTAATCCCTGCACTTTTCCCCCATTCCCCCTCCCAACTGATAAGCCTCCAAATGATCTCCGTATCTGTGATTCTGTTCCTGTTCTACTTGTTTGGTTAGGTTTTTTTTTTTTAGATTCGGTTGTTGATAGTTGTGAATTTGTTACATTTTTAATGTTCATAGTTTTGATCATCTTCTTTTTCTTAAATTAAGTCCCTTTAATATTTCCTGTAATAATGGCTTGATGATGATCAACTCCATTAATTTTACCTTGTCAAGGAAACACTTCAACTGCCCTTACATTCTAAGTGATAGCTTTGCTGGATAGAGTAATCTAGGTTGTGGGTCCTTGCTTTTCATCACCTGAATACTTCTTGCCAGACCCTTCAAGCCTGCAAAGTTTCTTTTGAGAAATCAGCTGGAAATCTTATGGAAAGTCTTCTGTAGGTAACTGCCTGCTTTTTTCTCTTGCTTCTTTTAAGATTCTCTCTTTATCTTTAACTTTGGCATTTTAATTATGATATGTCTTGGTGTGGGCCTCTATGTCAATCTTGTTTGGTACTCTGTGCTCCCTGGACTCTTATGTCTGTTGGACCAAATTAGGGAAGGTTTTTTTTTTTTTTCTATTACTTTTCGAAATAAGTTTTCCATTTCTTGTTCTTCATCTTCTCTTTCTTACACCCCTACAATTCGGATGTTGGTATGTTTGAAGATGTCCCTGAGGCTCCTTAGCCTCTTGTTTTTTTGTTTTGTTTTGTTTTGTTTTTTTAGATTTTATTTATTTGTAGAGAGGGGAAGGGAGGAGGAAAGAAAGGGAGACATACATTAGTGTTTAAGAGCTACATTAATCAGCTGCCTCCCACATGCCCCAACTGGGGATCTGGCCTGCAACACAGGCATGTGCCTTGATTGGGAATCAAACCGGTGACCTTTCGGTTGCAGGTTGGCAGTCCGTCTAGTGAGCCACATCAGTCAGGGCTTTTTTTTTTTTTTTTTAATTTTTTTCTTCTTGTTCTGATGGAATGGTTTTTTCTTCCTTATGTTCCAAATAATTGATTTGATTTTCAGCTTCATCCCCTCCATTGTTGGTTTCCTGTAGATTTTTATTTCACTTGATGTAACCTTCATTTCTGCCTGGGTCTTTTTTATGCTGTTGAAGTACCCAATGAGTTCTTTGAACATCCTGATCACCGGTGTTTTGAACTCTGCCTCTGATAGGTTGTTTATCTCCATTTTTTTTTTTTAGTTATTTTTCTGGAGTTCTGTTCTTTCATTTGAGCCATTTTCTTTGTCTCCACAATTTGGCAGCCTCCCTGTGTTTGTTTCTGTGTATTAGGAAGAGCTGCTTTGACTCCTTGTCTTAGTTGCATGGCCTGTTGTAGGAAAGCACACCTGTAAGTTGTAGGGGGCAGAGCCTTAGGTAATTGCCAGGATGGGGCAACCCGTGTCACTGCTTTGTGGCTCTGTGGGGTGGAGGGCTCAGAGAGGGGACAGTGCCACTGCCTGGCCGCTGGAGTTTTACCTAGAAGGAAGCTCTCTCCCAGCACTTGCCCTGTTGCCAGTCACTTCAGTTTCCCCCTGTATGCCACTTATGCCCTTCCAGCTGTTTCCCTGGTGCTGAATCCCAGAGAGGGTGGGTCTGCATAAATTCTAAGTCAGTTTTGGGTCCTTTAAGAGGTGTCTTCTGAGAATCCGCAGTTTCTTCAGCTGTTCCAACCCCCACTGGTTTTTATAGCCAGAAATTATGGGGACTTATCTTCCTGGTGCTGGAACCCTGGGCTGGGTGGTCTGGTCTGGGGTTGGTATCCTTGCTCCTAAGGTAATCCTCCCATTTTTTATCAACCACACATGGATGTGGCACCGCTCATTCTGTGTCTCCATGCCTCTCCACACATCTCTGCATCTCTGTCCCTCCTACCTGTCTGGGTGAATGTGGTTTCTTTATTTTTTTGAGGACTCTATTTTTCATTTTTAGAGAGAACAGAGAAAGAGAGGGAGGAAAACATTTATTAGTTGCCCCCTTGCACACTCCCAACTGGAGACCTGGCCCACAACCCAGGCATGTGCCCTGACTAGAAATTAAACCTGTGACCCTTTGGTTTGTAGGCCAGCACTTAATCCACTGAGCCACAGTGGTCAAGGCTGAATATGACTTCTTTAAATCCTTGGTTGTTGGGCTTGAAGCAGCTCGATTTTCTGACAATTTTGGATGATACTTGTTTTGTAGTCTAGCTGTAATTTTTGCTATAGTTGTGCAAGGAAGTTAAGTGTGTTTACCTATGCCTCCGTCTTCCCTAGAAGTCAAGAGTTATTGTGATTAATTTTATCTATAGTGGATTCCCAGTTTTAAAACCCGACTTCAGCCCTAGCTGGTATGGCTCAGTAGATTGAGCGATGGCCTGTGAACCAAAGGGTCACTGGTTCAATTCCCAGTCAGGGCATATGCCCGGGTTGTAGGCTGGATCCCTGGTGTGGGGTGTGCGAGAAACAACCACAGATTGATGTTTACTCTTCCTCTTTCTCCTTCCCATCCCCTCTCTCTAAAAATAAATAAATAAAATCTTTAAAAAATAAAACCAGACTTCAATTTTAGTTTTTACTTAGGCAAATGTCCGTGGCATGTATTTTTGCTAGTTCCAGTGGTCTTTACCTCTATTAACAGAGGTAAGCCTCAACATTTGTCATTCTGAATTTCATTGGTTTGGAGATACAGTTTAAACGTTGCCCTCTTTGGTCTTGGTTTTTAAAAAGACAGTTTTATGAAAAAATTTTTATGAAGTAAATGTATATTTGGCAAAATACATAATATACTTTTTTGTACAGAGAACATCTTTTTAGCAAAAGTGTTAAATTATTCATTAAAATAGCCATATATTGATTTTTAGTACAGTGACATTTTAATAGTTTTGAACCCAGGGCATTTTCAGTATCATAAATATGCATAAGGTAAGAGTCAAGGTATCACTGATCTTAGAAATTGTATTAATCATAATCATAAAGTACTTCAATTTTTTAAAAGGAAAGAATCTATTCTAAATCCTGAAAAGGTAAAAACAACACATTTATTCAGCTTGTGTTTAGGATTTTACAGTTGATTTTTTGTTGACTTATATTCTGCTTTCTTCCAAATAATTTGCTTTATAATCTAGCTCATGATATTCAGAACCCCTGTGTGATTTCCTTCCCTAATTTGTTAAATGTCATTTACCATATACCCCCACAATTATATTTATGTAACTTTTTAAAAAAGGATTTTTAAAATTTATTTTTAGAGAGAGGGGAAGGGAAGGAGAAAGAAAGGGAGAGAAACATCAGTGTGTGGTTGCCTCTCACGTGCCCCCCACTGGGAACCTGGCCTACAACCCAGGCATGTGCCCTGACCAGGAATCAAACTGGTGACCCTTTGGTTTGCAGGCTGGCACTTAGTCCACTGTGCCACACCAGACAGGACAGATTTATGTAACTTTTAAAGAGCAAAGCTAATGTTTTAATGAGAAAGAAATGTTAATTCTCTTTTACTGGGAACTGTATTTGGATTTAACAAATCATATGCATTTTATAAAAGTTTATTGTTTTATGAATAGTTAAAACTGATCTAATTTTGATAGTCTGGTAAAAAAAAAAAGTTGTAACTCCATTACCAGTGAAAATTAATCCTAGGATCAGAGTTAAAATTAATGCTTTGGAAAAGCTTTCTGACACCTAGGAAAATATCTTTTACTAAAGGAGCAAAATTTGTGGCCTTAAAAGCTACATTTTAAAATGGGAATCATGTCCTGGACTCATTCAAATTGAGAGAATTCAAGGATTACAAATTAAGCATTCAAGAATATCTTGGATACCTTACTATGAATGTATTACTCAGAACTGGTTGTCACAAAAACACTGATAATGTTCCGAATATTTTCTCTATCATTATTGTTGATTTATACACCATTAACTGGACTATGACCCATAAGGAAATTTATTGTTCTTAATATAATTCATGCGTGGGCAATTCAATACTCTGGTTCATTGAAACACAATCCACTAGATAATGAAGTTCACTGGGCAAGGGATGCATCTATGTAAAGTGTAGGTGCTGTATACCCTCCAGAATTCCTCCAGTTACGCACTGTAATGTGTTTTGACTAATCTCTTACTTGACTAATCCAAAATGTCTGTCTAGCAACCAAACCATTAACTGGAGTGTTACCACAGCTTAGCCAAAAATTTTTAAAAAGTTTATTTCTAATGACTTCAGCTACAGCCTGACAAATCTAAAGGCAAACCAGAACTTTCCCTCAAACCTTCATAGTTTGAGAAGAGAAATATAAGCAGTGCTGTGTTTGACAATAAAATGTTTTTTTTAAAAGACATAACTTGGAGTTCAAATGTGAAATTTGACTAGAATTTCTAATAAGCTTGAGTTTTTTTTTGAAAAGTTTAAAATTCCTCACATAGGGTGCTCAGTCTCAGTGTCTGACGCTGGAGCTCTGGAGGCTGTGGCAGTGCATGAGAGTGGCGCGGGTAGGGCTGGGGTGTAGAGGGGGATAGAGAATGTGGGTTTATAAATGATGAAATCTTTGTGGACTTGGTGAATGCTTTTGGTCAGTACAAGGATGATGGACGACGATGATGACAGAGTTGAGCCTGAAGAGAGAACAAATCTGGTGGAGGACTGAGATGATGAAGAAAGCCGCCCAGCTTGGAAGTTTCCTTCTGACAAAATTTTTGAAGCCATTTCCTCAATGTTTACATATAATGGCACAGCAGAAGAACTAAAAGAAAAATGTAAAGAACTTACTAAGCAGCAGCGCCCAGGGGCACTTCCTTCCGAATATACCCCGAACATACACGGACCAAATGCTAAATCTGTTCAGTGGAGGGATCAGAGCCTGCATTCATCTCACATGCTCTTCTGTAGGTGATGTTTCAAGTGTCGATTGCTTCCTAAACCCTTTTCATGCAACACCCGATGCTTACAAGCAGAACACAGAAATGACTCTGGACAACAAACCTGATGGACCAGTGCTAACAGCATTTGAAGAGAGCAAAGGAGTTCACTGCCACTCTCACTGCCTATTGCATCAAGATGTCGACCCCCCCAAGCTCCTGGGAGGCTGCAAAACAGGGCAGCTTCCAAACAGCAGCAGCAAACCCAGCACCCCCCACCATCAATGTGCTGGAGTCAAAGGACATGGACAGGACAGTGACAGGGAAGCCGGGCCAAAAAAGGTGGTGAGAACAATGATGAAGAGAAAAAGATGAAACCTCTAGCTCCTCTGAAGTGAAATCTCGGTGTCAAATGCCAATAAAGATGAAGCCAAACAGTGAGCATGTCCCCTCCATCCACCACTGCCAGAACATGTAGTGGAGGGGCTGAGGCCTTCATGTTCCTGGTTCTCATCGGCGCCTACTACAACTGCACCATTGCCTGGTTAATCGGCACCAAAACATGTAGATGGGTATATGCGAGTCCAGTATCATAGTTCCAGCTCCCACCAAGGATGTCAACACTCCAAGAAGAGGAAAAACAGGTTGTGGGCTACATGCTGCAGAAAGACACAACTGAAAAAAGAGTGCTCCTCTAACCACATTTACAAGTACCAACACTGTGACCATCCACAGCAGCCTTGTAACAGTTCATGCCTTAGCATGATAGCACAGAATTTTTGTGAAGTTTTGTCAGTATAGTTCAGAATGTCAGAACAGCTTTCCTGGCTGCTTCTGTAAAGTGCAGTACAACACCGAGCCGTGCCCATGCAACCTGGCCATCCCCGAGTGTGGCCCTGACCTGTGTCTCTGATATGTGGAGCTGCTCACCACTGGGACAGCAAGAATGTGTCCTGCAAGGACTGCAGTATTTAGCGGGGCTCCAAGAAGCATTTATTGCTGGTACCATCCAGTATGGCAGGCTGTGGCGTTTTCATCAAAGATCCTGCATAGAAAAATGAATTCTCAGAGTACTGTGGAGAGAGAATTTCTCAAGATGAAGCTGACAGAAGAGGGAAAATGTATGATAAATACATGTGCAGCCTTCTCTATTGATTTTGTGGTGGACACAACCTGCAAGGGTAACAAAATTCGTTTTGCAGATCAGTCAGTCCAAACTGCTACACAAATGTCATGATGGTGAAGGGGCAATCACACTATAGGGATGCTTGTGAAGAGAGCCATCAGACTGCTGAAGAGCTGTTTTTTGATTACAGACATAGCCAGGCCAGTGCCCTGAAGTACATGGGCAGTGAATGAGAGACTTGGAGATTCTTTGACATCTGCTACCTGTTCCCCTGTCCTCCTCTGGAACAGTTGCCTTAACTTCATGAACCTCCAGTACTGGAGGCAATTTAGAAAAAGAAATTGCAGTTTGAAATCCTGAATTTGCAAAGTAATGGAAGAATAATATATAGTAATGAGTTTAAAAATCAACTTTTTATTGCCTTCTCACCAGCTGCAAAGTGTTTTGTACCAGTGAATTTTTGCAATAATGCAGTATGGTACATTTTTCAACTTTGACTAAAGAATACTTGAACTTCAAAAAAAATGAAATTCATCATATATTTAATAGTACTTATACATCTATAAACTTGAAATTGCTTAAGTTAACAGTCAGCTTGCTTGCCCCTAGGAGTGAAGGCACAGAGATGAGCAAGTTTTCTGTTGGAAGGAAATCAGTGGGTTAACCATACTTTATCAGTTAATGTCATTTTCTGCGTCAGTCTTTTCGCAGACCCAGCCCCAGCCCTATGGACTTGGATGATTGTAATTAACTGTGTGCACTTCTTTAAAATAATCACCCAAGGTGTTTTTTTTTTCCTTTCAGGTCTTGTGCCTTTCTTGTATAAATGTGGAATGCTCTTATTCTACCTTTGACTTGCATTATTTCAGGTTCACAGGTTCCTGAAGAGTGCTGGTAATCTACTGTGTTGAATGCTGCTAGATCCTCTGTGAAAGAGATGATCTCAGTGTATTAAGCAAGCAGAACTTATTGAAAATGGGAGTTTAAAAATTTAATCATACTTGATTATTTGTCTTCTAACTAAAAGGGAGATGAAAACAAAAGCATAGAATCGGAAATTAACTATGGAGTAAAAGGAAAGGGAGACATGGAATGGAAATAGACATATTGACTTGTAAAATGAGAAAACCTTTTAAATAAATTGGACAAAAAATAGAAACCAAATGATAAGTAGAAATCAAGCACTGGCTGGCGTGGCTCAGTGGACTGAGCACTGGCCTGGGGATCAAAAAGTTGGCAGTTTGGTTTCTGGTCAGGGCACGTGCCTGGGTTGCAGTCCGGTCCTCCAGTGAGGGGCATGTGAGAGGCAACCAATCAGTGTATCTCTCGTGCATTGGTGTTTCCCTCTCTTTCTTCCTCCTCCCTCTCTAAAAATAAATAACTTTTTTTTTAATCGAAAAGGATCAGATAAGTCAGAAAAATGACTGGAGAAAAGGTTAGGAGCAGGAGAGAAACAAGGCAAACTATTAAGATTTCAGGCTTTAATGTTTTAAGTTTCAAATTTAAAATTTACCCAATGTTATATATGTCATAGGTAAGTCTTGGTCATTTAGAAGTTAGTTTGATACAACTTAGGAGGAGAAAATTCTAAGTTATAAATTCTGAAACTCAGTTGTACTGTATAAATATTAGTGTAATGAAATAATAAGGTGGTCTTAAGTGTTTTTTTTAAAGATTTTATTTATTTTTAGAGGGGGAAGGGAGAGGGAGAGAGAGAGAGAGAAACATCAATGTGCGGTTGCTAGGGGATATGGCCTGCAACCTAGGCATGTGCCCTGACTGGGAATCGAACCTGCGATGCCTGGTTCGCAGCCTGCGCTCAATCCACTGAGCTACGCCAGCCAGGGCAGGTCTTAAGTGTTTTTAAAAATTACATTATTTTCTACTTTTTAGGATTATGTCCTTTTAATTTCCAGTGGTGCTGTATTACTGTTGCCCCAAAATTGGAAGGAAATTAGACTTTTAAAGCACATTTATTTTTAATCTTTCTTTTTTTAAGGTATATTTTATCAATTATGCTATTACAGTTGTCCCCTTTTTTCCCTTTTATTCCCCTCTGCCCTGCACCCCCCTCCCACCAGCATTTCCCCTCTTAGTTCATGTCCATGGGTTGTACATATAAGTTCTTTGGCTCCTCCATTTCCTGTGTTCTTAACCTCCCCCTGTCTATTTTGTACCTACCATTTATGCTTCTTATTCCCTGTACCTTTTTCCCCATTCTCCCCCTTCTTTCCCAGTGATAACCCTCCATGTGATGTCCATTTCTGTGATTCTGTTCCTGTTCTGGTGGTTTGCTTAGTTTGTTTTTGTTTTTCTTTTAGGTGTGGTTGTTGATAATTGTGAGTTTGCTGTCATTTTACTGTACGTGTTTTTTATCTTCTTTTTCTTAGATAAGTCCCTTTAACATTTCATATTATAAGGGCTTGGTGATGAACTCCTTTAACTTGATTTTATCTGAGAGAAGTACTTTATGTGCCCTTCCATTCTAAATGATAGCTCTGCTGGATAGAGTCATCTTGGATGTAGGTCCTTGCCTTTCATGACTTGGAATACTTCTTTCCAGCCCCTTCTTGCCTGCAAGGTCTCTTTTGAGAAATCAGCTGACAGTCTTATGGGAACTTTTTTGTAGTTAACTGTCCCCTTAACTGTCCCCTTTTCACTTGCTGCTTTTAAGATGGTCTCATCTTTAATCTTGGGTAATGTAATTATGATGTGCCTTGGTGTATGCTTCCTTGGGTCCAACTTGTTTGGGACTCTCTAAGCTTCCTGGACTTCTTGGAAGTCTGTTTCCTTTGACAAATTGGGGAAGTTCTCCATTATGCTTTCAAATAAGTTTTCAATTTCTTGCTCTTCCTCTTCTCCTTCTGGCACTCTAATGATTCAGATGTTGGAATGTTTCAAGCTGTGCTAGAGGTTCCTAAGCCTCTCCTCATTTTCTGAATTCTTGTTTCTTCATTTTGTTCTAGTCAAATGTTTATTTCTTCCTTCTGCTCCAAATCATTGATTTTAATCCCAGTGGGTCTCTCCAATGAACTCACCTGTGAGGCTGGGAGTTTCTCCCCCTGCTGCAACCCTCATAGATTTTTACAGCTAGAGGTTTTGAGGCTTCTTTTCTTGCACTGGAACCCTGGGTTGCACAGTCTGTCTCGCTCTCTAGTTGTTATTCCCCGTTTATCTGCTCGCAAATGTGGGACCACCCAGTCTGCCAGCTGCCACCTCACCTGCCTGGTCCTCTCTGCCCTTCCTACCAATCTGGATGAATATTTCTTCTTTAAATCCTTGGTTGTCAGGCTTCCATATAGTTCGGTTTTCTGGCAATTCTGGTTGTTTTTTGTTTTTAAATTAGTTTTTCTTTTGGTTGTGTGAGAAGGCAAAGTGCATCTGCTTACACCTCCATCATGGCTGGGAGTCCTGAAGCACATTTATTTTTCAATTAAATACTTTTTACTCTATAGAAAAGTTGAAAGGATATAGGACTAATCAAATTGTGCTGAAACTCTTATTAGAACATTGTCCCGAGAGGTCTTCTCCTTTGCCCTCATTTGCTCTGGTCACTTGGCTTCTGAAGTTTTTAGACTCTTGCCTGCTAGAAGAAGATAGGATGGGTAAGCCCTTACTAAAATTTGTCTCTGCCATTTGGCATTTGACTGCCAATAGAGTATTACTGAGTGAATTTGTGCTTAGCAGGAGCTGATATTTTTATAGCCTCACCCCTGGTCATTAACTCGGTTTTTCAGGACAAAGGGATTAATTAAAGGCATTTTAATTATGTGAATTATTTTTGTTTCACATAGATCAATATAAGCTTCAGTTCTGTGCCTGGTTTTATAAATAGACTTCTCACACCCGGTAGATGCTTTCACAATACAACATACAAAAGACTGCTCCATGTTTTTACTATCAAAATTATATCAAACGTAGCTATAGTTCCCAAAGATATCATTTGTTATAACAGTAAAAGCCCCATGATAGTAACTGCTTTGTTTCTGGATATTTCCTATTGAGAAGATTGGATCATGGAGAAGGGCTGATAAAACCAATAGCCAGGACTCCATCTTCCACATGACACCTTAATACAGTTCAAAAATTGGGTTAGCGTTTCTGGATGTAGGAAGTGCTGAAGATGTGTCTGTTAAAGAAACTGACTCATTTCAGAAAAGGAATATCTAAACTGGAGACTTGTTCACAGCTTAAGTCCTGGTATCTTGAGTTCATGGATTATTCCTATTCCTGCCCCTGTGAATCCCTCACTGATAGATAAGCTAATAAAAGGCATTTGTTTCTTTAGTTTAAGGTGCAACTATATTAGGTATTTACAAATCATTTTGAAAGGTGAAACAGCTGATAATACCTTAAAATGGCGGGCTGAAAGTATAAAATAATTTTAGACTGTACTCAGTGTTAGTAGACTTCTAAAATCAGAGATTTTTAATCAAAGGTAGTAAGCTGTGGAAATGCCTGTTTTAGTTATATTGCCAATTCTATTTAAATTCTCTCAAAATTAAGAGTGCATGAAGAAGTTACCTTTAAAGGTTAAAATTTTAATAAACGGATTATGTAACTTTAAAAAAAACAATTCTCACAGGTTATGTTTATTGATTTAGAGAGAGAGGACAGGAGGGAGAAAGACATTGATGTGAGTGAAAAACATCGGTTGGTTGCCTCTCATATGTACCCCAACCTGGGATCAAAGCCATAACCTTAGGTATGTGCCCTGACCAGGGATCAAATCTGCCACCTTTTAGTGTACAGGATGACAGTACACCTGAACAACCTGGCCATGGCTGGATTATGTAACATTTTGACGGTGAAGGGAGAAACATGGAATTTTTGCTCAATGGTAATGGCTAGCTGTTATTTCTTTGACTTAATATGTATTTACAGGACCCACATTCAAAATTAATAGTTTCTCACATTTTGTCTTTAACTACATGCATATGTGCATGCACACAATTACACTAGACTAAAAGATTAAAGGAGGAAATGGCCAATTTAAAATCTTTAGATTACTGTTTTTAAGAGGTAATATATGCTTTCATTTTATATTCAGAGTAAGACAAAATACTTATAATTTTAAGGTATCAAAGCAAGAAAAGTGATGAATATAGGCTTTTCAAATTTTAAGCAAGACAGCTATTTTAATGGCATGAAAGGATAAGAAAAGTCGTTCAGAACATGAAATAAATGTCATTCTTTCCATATCTTTTGAGAGCACCTGATACACAGAGTTTAACTGTTACATGAGTGAATGGTGGCAAAAATGCTTCCTCTGTGAAAAGGTGAGCCACACATTTCTTTTTGGATAGCTGTTTATTAATGCACTTTAAATTATTTTATTCATACAGAAGGTTTTCAGCCCTCCGCCTTTTGTTTTGAAGCAGAGTATAATTGTAATTACTTTGTGCAGAATTATCAGAGAAGTATTAATTCTATGTTTCTATAATGAATGAAGTTACACTTTTTGATATTGTATGGTTTTAGAGGAAATTTGCAATGATACCTAGTTCTGGGAAAAGGGCAAGGCAAATCTAGAACTTCTGGCCTTGGCAGGGAGAAGTAGGAGCTAAATTTTTTTTGGTTAGAAGATCTTTCATGTTATAATTAGTTATCTCAAATGGCACAACTACCATTGTCATGGGCTTAGAGATAGAACAGACTGGATACAGACATGTAGCTTTGATTTGAACTTTAACATGGAGTTGAAGTGAATCTTGGAAACGCTTTGGAACCCAAGTTCCAAGGAAGTAAATCAAATGAATGGAGAAGAGGACAAAGGGACAAGAAGTTTGGGTATAAAATGAAAGACAGGAAAATGACTGTTAAACTGGCAGTTAAACTGGCCCAGTTTGATGTAATGTGCAAGAGCCTGGGGTTGGAAGGGGGAAGGCTGTTACAGGCCATTCTCCTAGACCTTGTGAGACACTGGAATCCCTCCCCAGTGCTCCTGATAGGTGGTCACACTTGGACTGCCTCCAGTGGCAGGGTGTTCACTGACTCTGGAGGTAGACAGTTCCTGACTTGGAAAAATAGGTACCCATACTTTTTTTTTTTTTTTTACTGTAATCCCTATAAAAAAAGCTAAATAACAGGCAGAAGCTCACTGATGTATGTTGTCCACTATACATGCTTTCTCCTGCATATACTACTGACTGTGTAAACAGTTCATTTTTATTTTTTGAGAATATTCTATATACTTTTCTGTTTTTGTCATTTCAAATTTTGAATGTGTTAGTGCATATGGATTAACTGTTCTTTTTTTATATTTTATTGATTATGCTATTACAGTTGTCCTATTTTCCCCCTTTCACTCCCCTCCGCCCTGCACACCCCTTCCCACCCTTATTCCCCCACCTTTAGTTCATGTCCATGGGTCATACATATAAGTTCTTTGGCTTCTACATTCTTACCCTCCCCCTGTCTATTTCCTACCTATCATTTATGCTACTTATTCTCTGTACCTTTTCCCCCTCTCTTCTTCCCACTCCCCTGTTGCTAACCCTCCATGTGATCTCCATTTCTGTGGCTCTGTCCCTGTTCTAGTTGTTTGCTTAGTTTCTTTTTGTTTTTCTTTTAGGTGTCGTTGTTAATAATTGTGAGTTTGCTGTCATTTTACCATACATGTGTTTTTTATCTTCTTTTTCTTAGATGAGTTCCTTTAACATTTCGTATAATAAGGGCTTGGTGATGATGAACTCCTTGAACTTGACCTTATCTGGGGAGCACTTTATCTGCTCTTCCATTCTAAATGAAAGCTTTGCTGGATAGAGCAATCTTAGATGTAGGTCCTTGCCTTTCATGACTTGGAATACTTCTTTCCAGCCCCTTCTTGCCTGCAAGGTTTCTTTGGAGAAATAAGCTGATAGTCTTATGGGGACTCCTTTGTAGGTAACTGTCTCCTTTTCTCTTGCTACTTCTAAGATTCTCTTGTTATTTTTAATCTTGGGTAATGTAATTATGATGTGTCTTGGTGTGCTCCTCCTTGGGTCCAACTTGTTTGGGGCTCTCTGAGCTTCCTGGACTTTCTGGAAGTCTATTTTATTTGACAGATTGGGGAAGTTCTCCTTCATTATTTATTCAAATAAGCTTTCAATTTCTTGCTCTTCCTCTTCTCCTCCTGGCACCCCTATAATTTGGATGTTGGAACATTTATAGATGTCCTGGAGGTTCCTAAGCCTCTCATCATTTTTTTTTAATTCTTGTTTCTTCATTCTTTTCTGGTTGGATGTTTCTTTCTTCCTTCTGGTGTACACCGTTGATTTGAGTACCAGTTTCCTTCCCATCACTATTGGTTCCCTGTACATTTTCCTTTATTTTACTTAGCATAGCCTTCATTTTTTCATCTAATTTGTGACCAAATTCAACCAAGTCTGTGAGCATCCTGATTACCAGTGTTTTGAACTGTGCATTTGATAGGTTGGCTAGCTCTTCATTGCTTAGTTGTATTTTTTCTGGAGCTTTGATCTTTTCTTTCATGTGGGCCATTTATTTTTGTCTTCACACACCTGTTACGTAGTAAGGGGCGGAGCCTTAGGTGTTCACCAGGGTGGGGCAGCCCATGTTGCTGTGCTGTGACACTGTGTGGGGGAGGGGCGGAGAGGGAACAGTGGCGCTTGGTCTGCTCTGTGCTGGATTTCAGTCACTTCCCCCACTCCCCACAAGCAGAGTGGGCCCTTCTGGTGCTGATTCCCATGTGGGTGGGCTTGTGCATGTTCTAGGACCCTGTGGGTCTCTCCAACGAACTCTCCTGTGAGGCTGGGAGTTTCTCCTGCTGCCACCTCAACCCCCACCAGTGTTTTCAATCAGTGATTTGAGGCTTCACTCCTCCACGCTGGACCCCTAGGTTGCATGATCTGTTTTGCTCCCCAGTTGTTTCTCCCAGTTTATCTGTACGTGGATGTGGGGCTGCCCACTCCACCAGCTGCCCCCTCCTGGGTCTGCCAACTGCCACCTTGCCACAAGTCTTCTCTGCCCCACTGCCCGGCTCTGCCCCTTCTACCTGTTTGGATGATGTGTCTTCTTTAACTCCTTGGTTGTTAAGCTTCCATATAGTTCAATTTTCTGTCATTTTTGGTTGTTTTTTGTTTTTAAATTGTTGTTGCCCTTCTTTTGGTTGTGCGAGGAGGCACAGTGTGTCTACCTACGTCTCCATCTTGGATTAACCATTCTTTTTAATAACTGCTGCATATGATCTATATCAGAGTTTATTCAATGGATGCCTTACTGATATTTGAGTTGTTCCCAGTTTTTGTGCTCTTACAGATAATAGTGCAATGAACATCCATTATCTTCTTGACACTTCTAATTGCAAGGCTTTTTTTTTGTATTGGCCTAAAATCTTTCTTCTAACTTCTAATTAGTTGGTTCTAGAACAGTTGCCATCTTCTTGAGACATTGTCTGTTTTGCCCATGTCTAAAGTGTAGTGATGGAACTGAGCACTGCTTTAGTTGTGGTTTAACCCTAATGGAGAGTGTGGGATTGTCTATTCTTTTAATTTCACCATGATTTTATTTATCTTAAGGCTATCATATCACATACTATTAGTTCATGTTCAGGACAGAGTCAGTTAAGATTTTGTAGTTTGTGGATCCCTGGAGTATCTGATAAAAGTTGTAGTCTTATCACCACTTCACCCTACCCCTCAAATGCATTCATGAAATTATTTCTATAGTTTTGTGTGACTCATGGGTCTTCATTGTTTCCCATTTCTTTATGATGCGATTTTGTTGATTACTTTGCTGAAGTCATAGGTTCTCTCATTTTCTACAAGTGCTATTACATAGTCAAAAATTTAATCGGAAACGGTCAGTCTTGGAATTGCCTGGTGAGTGTGTGCTATCTGCTAGTGTGTAGCACTTTCTTATTTGCAAGTGCTAACTAATTTTTTTAACAATCCAGGATCAGCCTCAAGCTAACCAGTCTGTAGTTGAGAAATCTGTCTGGTTTCTAGTCCTTGCCCATTCTTCACGATTCCACACAGATTACAGACGGCAATTAAGCAGCCTTATCTGTGAAGCCTCTCAGGATCCCAGGATGTGATTTGTGAGATCAAATGACTTGAACTCAGGATATCTAGCTGTTCTTTCTTTTTTTTTCTCAGCCATCTTGGATTTAAGTTTCTTCTTAGTCACTGTACTTGATCTTCAGATTGGAAAGAATGAAACATTCTTAGCTGAGAATGGAAATAAAATAGGAGTAAGGCTGTTTGTCTTTGCTAATATTACATTAACCACCCCATCCAGGGGAGACTTCACTTTTTCGTCTACCTCTTCTTGTTTAACCTCTAAAATGCTGTCTATTCAGTACCTGGTACTTTGTAAAGTCACGGTTCATTCAGAGGCTTTAGCCTTGTTCACAATATTCTTAGAGCTCCATTCCACTAATACTTGTTTTATGTGCCTGCTTTTTTTTCACCATCTGTTTTAAGTGGGGTTTTTAACATCTAAGTTCCAGAAAGCTCTCTGTGTAGCACATTAAATTTTTTAGACACTTTCCCTTCTCTTCCCCTCATCAGTATGTTTTGCAATTATGCAGTCAGCAATGCTTTTGAGAGCCTTCACATAGTTTCTGATTTTGGAATTGATCCTAATTTTTCTTTGAAAAACTTGAAATCTGCCTATCCAATATGTGCATCATTTTCCTTCCTTCCTTTCTTGATCTCCAAACAACACGGCTGCTTTCTCTAAAGCTTCCTTCTACTTGTAATGTTATTAATCATGTTTTTAAAAAGATTTTTATTTTTTAGAGAAAGGGGAAGGGAGAGAGACAGAGAGGGAGAAAAACATTGATCGGTTGCCTCTCGCCTGCTCCCAACCGGGAACCTGGCTTGCAACCCAGGCATGTACCCTGACTGGGAATTGAACTGGTGGGTGACCTGTTGGTTCGCAGGCCTGTGCTCAATCCACAGAGCCACACCAGGCAGGGCAGGAGATATGATTAAAATGGCAAGTTCTGAGTGTTCTCCCTCTCAGGAGCATGCCTCTCACTTTTCCCTTCTCCCCTTCCTCTCCCCAAGTATCTTACTTTTGTGTTTCTCTTTCCTGAGTTCCAAGGTCCCTTCTTTTGCCTCTGTAACTTGTTTTTTTAGGCCATTTCTTCCTGTGGCTCTCTTTCACTACCTCTGTAACTTTCTAAACAAACTCTCTCTTAGAATTTGAGAAATAAATAAAATAGCAAGACTCTCTTCTTTTTATAAATATGATGCAGGCTTTTTTTTTTTTTTTTGCTTGTTCTTCAGTTTCTTACCTCTTTCACAAAAGTACCCACTTGGTTGTTTTGGGCCAGTTTGAAATGTTTGGGCCAGCACTCACAGATGCTTCATACCTAATGTCAGCTGCCTCGTTTACTTATTGGTAAATGTGTGTGTTTTCATTTCCCCAAATATTTTCTAAGTTCTCTGAAGAAACAGACCACATCTCATGCTTATTTTTTACCTCCCTATAGCATTAGCACAGTACTTAAAATATATACTTAATAAGATCTCAGTAATCATCTTAATTAGGTAGTTCTAGCTCCAAAAATAAAGTGAAAAAATTTGACCTTTTCTTGTCAACTGAATTATTGCCATAGTAGTTGATGATACCAGACCAAGTCTTTATGTGAAAGACCTACTGAGAATTTTGTGTATATTTACATTTTTACCAGCTCACTAACTTAATTCCCCAAATTATTTAGTTGTGGTTGTGCTTACACTGTTCCTTGTGGTTAAGAAAACCATGGGCATGTTTTTCTCTACTGTGAAACCTCTATTTGTTCTCCTAGCCACCACCAGGGCCTGACGTAATAATAGGTGATTAATACATTTTGTTAGAGGAATTTAGCTTGTGCTCGGAAAGTAACTTGTTTACTGTAAAAACCTTGGAAATGTGCATAAATCTAGATTGCAAAAGGAAATGTGATAAAAGCTTTTAAAAAAGTTTGTGATCTTAACAGGAAAAGCAATTTTAGTAAAGTAAATCTAAAATCTTAACACTAACCATCTTAGTGGGCTTTGATGTTTTATTTGCCATTGATGTTCTTTCTTTCAGTTAAATGCTTTTACTTTTTTTCTTAGGTTAAGACATCAGAATTTTATAGATACTCTCGACAGCTGCGCTATGAAGTTGACCAAGCATTGAATTACTTTCAGAACATTCACCAGCAGCCTTTGTTGGACATGAAATCAAGCCGCATCCGCTCTGCCAAACCTCAAACTACAGTATTCCGAGGAATGATTGGACATAGCATGGTTAACAGTAAAATACTTCTCCTAAAGAAACCAAGAGTCTGGTGGGAACTAGAGGGCCCCCAAGTACCTCTGCGGCCAGACTGCCTTGCTATTGTCAATAACTTTGTGTTCCTTTTGGGTGGTGAAGAATTGGGCCCAGATGGCGAATTCCATGCTTCCTCCAAAGTGTTCAGATATGACCCAAGACACAACTCCTGGCTCCGGATGGCAGACATGTCTGTACCACGTTCAGAATTTGCAGTTGGTGTCATTGGGAAGTTTATTTACGCTGTAGCAGGCAGAACCAGAGATGAGACTTTCTACTCAACAGAGAGATATGATATCACCAATGACAAATGGGAATTTGTGGATCCTTACCCAGTTAACAAATATGGACACGAGGGGACAGTGCTCAATAACAAGTTGTATATCACTGGTGGAATCACCTCATCATCCACCTCCAAGCAAGTGTGCGTTTTTGACCCCAGTAAAGAAGGGACCATAGAACAACGGACCAGAAGAACCCAAGTTGTTACCAACTGCTGGGAGAATAAGAGCAAAATGAACTACGCAAGATGCTTTCACAAGATGATTTCTTACAGTGGCAAGCTTTACGTCTTTGGTGGTGTCTGTGTGATCTTGAGGGCCTCTTTTGAATCTCAGGGCTGCCCTTCCACAGAAGTGTACAACCCAGAGACTGATCAGTGGACCATCTTAGCATCCATGCCAATTGGTAGAAGTGGCCATGGAGTGACTGTGCTGGACAAACAAATAATGGTTCTTGGAGGCCTTTGCTACAACGGGCATTACAGCGATTCCATTCTCACTTTTGATCCAGAAGAAAACAAGTGGAAGGAAGATGAGTACCCACGGATGCCCTGCAAGCTGGATGGTTTACAAGTATGCAACCTGCATTTTCCAGAATATATACTGGACGAGGTCAGACGCTGCAACTAATGACATCTTTCTTGCTTCAAAGCCAAACAAAAAGTTTGTTTGTGACAGAGTAGTTAATTAACAGCATAAAGAAAAACCTCACCAGTTTTACTATCAAAGCCATCGGTCTAATAGTGTAAAAAATTTTCATTCTGTGCTAGCATACTTTGTTTTCTTTTTAGTGGCCTCAAACTCATGCAATAAGTTAGTTCTAAGCACTAGCTCTTGAAACTACTTCCTGAAGCAGTTTAATAGAATGATCCACTTATCTGGGAAGCTGATTGTATGCTTTAAACATTTCTCTCAGATGTCAGTGTAGGAGTCATGCATCTTCTAAGAGAAGACCTGATAAGTGTCACTTGATGTAATTTCAGTTCCTATCTCGATCTGAAATCTTTCTGAACATTTATTTCAGTCCGTTAGATCTTTTGGTTTTATTGTTTAAGTTTAAAACTCTTGCCCTTTTTGCATGGCTTTTTGCTGAAAATGCAAAAATATAAATTTTCTACGAAGTTAACTTTTTATATTCAAAACACTATTTCTAAGCTGCCTTCTCTTACCTGCATTGTGTTAGTGAAAGCGTATCCATACGTGCATACATCTTATGAATATATAAGGCACATCCTCTTTTATGCGTGGTTAGGATTCTATATTTTTAAGCTAGTGCACTTGCACACACGGTTTGCCATACTTGTTGGATTTTAGATGTAATGTCTTTTCATGTATTAACATTTTTAGAAAGTTAAAATAACTGGAGTCCTCATTTGATGTCAAAGTAGCCTATCTTCAGTCCATACTGATTCAGTAATAATTTGAACTGCTTATATTCCTGAAACATATGGACCTACAAAAACTAGTATTTTATATTTTACTTTCAAAAGTAAACGTTAGTGTTCTTTATCGATGTATGTCTTCTTTTTGAACATGTTTTTTTTTTGCAGTTTGTTTAACGTTAACCCTGTTTTTAGTAAGAATTGGAGTGCTATATGACAAGCCCTGGCCCTGCAGCGTGCAAGCACTTTTTAAAGAGAATTTAGGTAATGCCAGACTGCTAAAAAAAAGGCCCCTTAAAAGTAAGTGCAACTTCCATTCTTCACATTTAATAAGGCTGCTGCATCTGTTACTGAATGGAAAGTAGCAACTTGTGGACAATTTGAGCCCAGTTTTGACGTAGAGGTAAGGAATAGAATTATAATCTGACTGGTCATATCTGCTTGTTTATTTAGTACAAAAAAAACTTAGCAGTACTGGGGATGTAAGCCCTCAGCTTTTGTTTTATTTACTAAAAGCTACTGGCATGAAGGACAGTAACCTCAAAGTTGAGGACGGATGGAGAATAACTGTTTGAAAGCATTTGTACTGAGTGTTTTAGGATTAGCCGCACCTTTCAACTCAAAGGAAAAGCATATAGTTGACAGAGTTAAGCAAGAATAACCAGGAAATGGTTCATTCAAGTTGATGCCATTTTTTCCTGAGTAGAGTCTATAGCTGATACAGACCAGATCGACACCGGCAAAACTTGCCAGATCTTAAGATATTGGTGCAATATTGCAATGCCTTCTGTATGGCTGTTGTATAAATTTTCTAGTTTCACTTTTTTTTTTTTTTGCTGCTGCCACCACTGAACATAAGATAGAAAAGTGAAATCATGGAAATGTGAAGACTTTGGGGTTTGTTTGTGTTTTTTTTTTTTTTTTTTTGCAGTTAAATGAGACAACTATTAAAAAAAAAACACCCTGGTTTTAAAACTCCAAAACTGGAGGCGTTTGGGTTTAAGAAATGATCAGATACACAAGTAGTTTTTGAAAAAGAAAAACAATGGCATTGGTTTTAGAAGTCAAATTAGTGTTCATTTGTATATGAGACTTAAAGTGGTGTTAAATGATTCTGTCACTCACTTTTCTGTTTTTAATAATGAAACTCGATATCATTTCCCATGGCAATGTGGGTAAAAGTCTTTTTTCTACATTTAAAAAATCATTTCTAATCATTTTACTTTTGAAAAGTAGGCTTAACTTAGTCATTTAATTCTTTTTCTAATTAGGTGGTTTAGCTTTTGTGTGTCTGCTGTCTTGCTTTAAAGAAAATAACAATAATGTCTTCATTATTTTCCTCGTTGTCTTTTGCTGGCAAAGACCGAGACAGGGTACTCTTCATCAGGCTTTTACACTCCAGTGGTGGTTCTCTTTAATTGTTTAGGTATGCCTTCATAGCCCTAGTTAAAGTAAGATTTGGGCAAACAGTTGATATTCTTGGTCTTCCATTCTAGAGACAGAGGCCAAGGTCAAAATTCATGTTTTGGAAAATTTGTGAAATCTTAACTTGAACTAACTCTGGGTTCAGCTTCACACTTAGTTCATGTCTGACCTGATGTTAGCTGTATTCAGTTTTGAGCTTTAAGAATAGTTGCTGTTGCTTGGGTTCTTTGTGAATGTACGAGAAAATTCCTCTGTTTATATGTAGCGCTAATTTAGGTTCTTTTAAATCCATGATAACTTACATTCCCTTTTCAAGTTATGGTGTAATTGCTGAAAGAGATTTATTTTTGTTATACTAAACTATGGAAAATTTTTCATAGATTTTTTTCAAGTTTATTTTTTGTGTGCTTCATTTGGAACCATTTTTGTTTATATACATTGTATGTGTTCAAGATAGTAGTTCTTAAAAATTCAGTAAGAGATTTGAAACTATTCAGTGCAACTGTTGTAATCTTTGTGTTAATTTTCACTTTACATTTTAAATGCCAGACTACAAAATTTAGCTGGTCTTCATTAGTTGCATCTTAATTAGAAATGTTTGTTCCCTCCCATGTCTTTGACCTAAGTTTTGACTTTAATCTGCTTAAAGAAAATTCTTGCACTACAACCTTTTCATAAAACTCAAGATTGTCTCATTGAAGGTTTTGTATTGGAAGAAATACTACTGTTTTTTTAAAAGCAAAGCTTAAGTAATAGAATTATTAGCTTTTATTGAGACAGCTTTCTCTGTGTCCTCATTACTCTGCTCTGTGTGAGTGTTACTATAATTTGTGAAATACTGACTGAGCCCTTCACTTACTTTTCTAAAGCAGCACCTTTGGACACCTCATTCTGGGAAGCCTGCTCGAGTCATAGTAAAGGACACACATTTGTATGGAGAGAAGTGGTTAAAATGGAGAGTTTTGTCTTAATTACAAGAAACTAAGCTTTAAAATATTTTATAACAAATTATTTGAGCTGCATTATCTAAACATGTCAAACGTTCAGTGGGACTATTTTTATATATGTATATGTGGTTGTAGGTCATAACATTTCAGTTTATAATATAAATCGTTATTTCAGTTTATAAGCTATCTCTCAAAAAAGACTAGCTCTTTTGAGAATACATAATTTAAAGTTTTAGATTGAAGTGAAACACAACATAGATAATAGTGAAATTAGGTATAATTGAGGGCTATATAGCAGTGAAACTGCTAGTGCCATTTTTCTTGTTTGCCTATTACACATTTTTGATTTTTTTTTTTGTACTCAGAACATTTTTAGGGATCATACATTTGTTCGATTGGATTAGAGTTGGTTTGGGAATAAGTATCTTCTAAAAAGAGATTTATCTTAAAAGCAAAAGTCCTGAAAAACTAGTTTATCAAGAGTTTATAAAGTCAGATATTCAGCAGACATAGGCAGGGACAGGTAAACACTCATGGAAGTCATATCCTTTCAGTATACCAGTATAGCTTCACAGTTACACGGTAACACCGAGAGAACCCCATCAGCTTTGTTTGTTCCCCTTAACATTCTTGGATTTTCTTTCTTTACATCTTTGGGAACAATTACATTAAAAACCTTATTAATCAGTATATCAGTAAGGATTAAGAGTTTGCTTTCGGAAGGAATGTTCCAGTGAGGTGGTCGGAGAGGTTATTTTCTACCTAACTTGTATATGCCCTATACTTCTTGGGCATACTTTGTTTATTAGAAAAATATTTTGACATTTAGGTACATTTTGGGCCAATAGTCAAATTAATCCTAGGGCCGATTTAAAAATCTTAGAATAATTTAAGGTTTGCCTTTTATACCTGTTTTGAAAGCCTTTACATTTTTGTCAGGTAATTTTTCCCAAGCCGTGAATATAATCTATTCAAACATGTTTATGCTATCCATTCTGTTTTTAAATTGAAAAAATGTTAAAAGTGTTTATGAAGAAAAGTTTAAATAAAATATTTTTCATCTTTAAAATATACTTCTTTATCTCTTATTATTTACTATCGTTATATAATCCATCAGTTTCAGAGTCACTCACGACTTGATTAGCAGTATCCATTTTGTTTTCCTTCAATGTGCCAACAAATGCCACAGAAATGTGATTTCTACTGATGCTTTCAGCCAGAGATGCAAATGAAAATATTAAAGTAAAATTATTTACACTTACATGCAATGGAAATTTTATAATGAAGCCAAGTAATTAAAGTTCTACTAACACAGAGTTTTGCAGAATGGAAATATGGAATTGAGAGAGAGCATTTACAAGCCTCAAACCTTAGTTTGGTAATTTGTAGATTTCCTTTAGCATTTTTGATTTGTTGTTCTTAAAGGTATATCTGAAATTAGGAAATAGACTAGAATCAATCTGCCACATCGCAAACACTTGGGTACACATAGGCCTATGTGCCAGCTCGTGCTTCCTTTCAAATGAACTCCTGAAAAGCCTCCGCAGGATTCCCTGGATCCTGTCCTCAAGCCACCTTTCCACCCTCTCTCCCTCTTGTCACTTCCTACATTCTGTTGTGATCATTGTGTGTTAATTTCCAGCCTTAAATTACTTGCCACCTTCCCCCTACCCTGCTTGCAAAATTCACTTCTTTTTCAAAGCCCGACTCAAATGTTCCCCTCCCCTCCTGCAACCTGTTCTCTCTCAGTGAATTAATTGCCTCTTCTGCGTTTAGCACATTTGTAGTGCTTATTTCCTTTTGCATAATAGTTGGGTGTAATTCATTCTCCACAACTAGATCCTAGTCTTCTTGGATGAAAGAACCTTCTTTTATTCCTTTTTGTACCCTTATATCTAGCATACTTTTCGTACACAATAGGCACTGAGTTCTAAGTGTTTATTGCAACATGTGACAAATTCCGTATGAGTTACAGACATGCTGTAGGCATTTGGAAGAGGGAGATATTAGTTCCCCAGGGGTTTCGTCTCAGATTCCTTCTCTGTCTACTCACTCCTTGCCCAGTCTCACTCACACCTGCGGCTTCACCTATAACTTTTATTCTGATAGCTGTCAAATCTGTATTTCTCAATGCCGAGTTCCAGCCATCTGAACATATTTCACATGTTTTAGCAGAATTTCAAACAGAACAAGTGCAAACCTGAATACATTATCTCCTTCCAAAAACCCTGCCCCTTGTCCTGTATTCCTTGTATTAAGATGTGGCTCTACCATTGCCTGGGACTGTTCAAGGGGAACACCTAAACATCTTGGTTTATTCGGTCCTGTCAGTTTAAACTTTGACTTGCCCTCTCCTCTCCATTCACAACTTCCCTCATTAAGGCCCTTGCATTCTTGCTGGCCTCTGGGAATTTTCTGAAGTTCTACTTCCACATTATTTTCTACACTGCTGCCAGAGGGACCTTTCAAAACATAAATCTGATTCTGAGATTCAACAGCTTTAATAATCCCCCGTTCATTACCCTGGCTGGGTAGCTCAGTTGGTCAGAGCATACCGATATGCCAAGGTTGCCGGTTCCATCCCTGTCAGGGCACATACAAGAAACAACAGGGAATGCATAAATAATGGAACGACACATTGATGCTTCCGTCTCTTCGTCTCCTTACCTCTTTTTCCCCTTTCCTCTCCAAAGTCAATTTTTTTTAAGATTATTTTTAGAGGGGAAGGGAGGGAGAAAGAGAGGGAGAGAAACATCAATGTGTGGTTGCCTCTTGTGTGGCCCCTCCTGGGCACCTGGCCCACAACCCAGGCGTGTGCCCTGAGTGGGAATCAAACTGATGACCCTTTGGTTCATAGGCCAGCGCTCAATCCACTGAGCCGCCCCAGCCAGGGCTTCAAAGTCAATTTTAAAAAAATCTCCCTTCGTCTTGGGAATCAGATCCAAATTCCCTAGCCTGCCACACAAGGTCCTTCGTGTTTTGCTCCCTTTGTACCTGTTTGGTCTCTTTTATACCCCATACTTGAGCTATGTAAGCTACTTGGAGTTCCCTGAATATACCACATTTTCTGTAGCTTCTCTGCCTTTGTACATGCTCTTACCCTCTTCCTTGCTGGCTAAGCTTTCTTGACCTTCAAGAACTAGCCTGGGCATCATGGCCTCTGTCAAGTGTTCTTTAACCCTTTGGGCCAGGTTAACCATGCCCTTAGTCATACAATAGCACCTCGTGAGTACCTATACCCTCGCCTCCTCTGACACTTGACTGTAACTGTTTTCTCTATCCCACCTTTAACTGTACTCTGTGAGGGCAGACACCATCTTTTTATCTATTTTCCAAGAGTCTGACTTAATGTCTGGCACCTGGTAAGTCCTCCCTAATAGAAATAGAACCCAGAAACTTGGAAGGTCACCAATGAAATGCTCCTGGTGAGGAGGGGTGGTTGTTTTAGAGAGTTTGATTGTCTGCCAGAATTGACCTCCTGAGGAACTCCCTCCATTCATTTCCACTACCACTGCTCCCACGTCTGGAAGGTTGATGCATATAGCTAGTGCAGTTGTCAACAGATACCTCTTTCCTTAACATCTCAGTATTTTCTGATCCAGGCTGAAAAGCTCAAGTCAAATAGACCAAAAGCACATCATTAATCCTGTGAAATGCTTTTTGGTGGAAAGAAGTGGCGGTCACAATAATCTTGAGAAACACTACACAAAATTTCTTTTTCTTAGAAAATCTCAAGAAACAGCATGTTGAAGGCTCTTAGAAGTCCTCATGTTAACTCATTTTGATTTTGTTCAGTGTAAACTAAACATTTGACCACTGAACTCTTTTTCATGGACTATATATGATCCATAAATGCTATTGAAAAAGTCAGGGTAAGGAATAAGTAATAGAAGACAAGTACAGAGGACCACTCATTCAAGTATTCTGATAAAAAAAAAATAAAGTAACAGACTTCATCCTGAAGGTCCAGTTAGTTTCCAGGCTGAAGTTGACATTGAGCCAACTGATGTTATCCTGGGGATTTCACATGCTGAGGAAGGTCTCACCTTCCCCTAAGAGCTGGATGAATTTGTATAATTACTTGTACAACTTGTATGGTTTAAGGAGCAGGACTTCCAGAATGGCCAAGTAAAGAGACCAGCAACTCCTCTTCCTAAAATGCAATGATAAAACTGAACAAACTTGTCAAAAAGATGTAAAGACGGACAAGTTTTTGCCTGGGGCTGTTCCCATCACAACTCCCCTTCCCCTGGCTCTGTGGCACAGTTCTACCAGGGCATCAGAGGGAATCTACCTTTATTTGGAGTGGAGTACCCCATATGTCATTGTGGCTGACATTGCAGCTAGCCTGAGGTCTCAATAGTGGTTGCATTTAGTAATAGACTGGCAGATAGACCAGCCAGGAATTTAACAGGAGAGCTTGGCAGTGAGACAGCCTACTTTATCCCTGGTGGTCCAGAAGTCTGTATGCTCAGGGATAAGGCTGTGTGCACCTAAGAGGGCTAAAGCAAAGTACTTGCCCCCAGTTGGATGTGAGGCCTTGCAAACACAGAAGATAATATCTGGAATTGACTTGGAAACTTTGAACTTTGAATGCATTCCCCAGGCCACACACAGATTTATCAGCAAAGGGTGGAAAGAAGCCTTTAGTGGCTCATGGTACTAAACTTCTGACCAATCATTGGCTGACCACTGAGGTATGCTGACTCGGGTGATTACTTGAAATCCAATCTTAAACATAACAGAGCAGAGTTATCAGTGGTCATACATGAGGGTAGGGGAGGGGGAAAGTGAGGGGAGTATAAACTCCAAAGAATTCCTCCAGGCAAATCACTAAACAAACATACCACACACACAAAAAAAAAAAACCCAAAACACACAGAATCTAGAGTTGCTACAATATTTAAAATGTCAAGTTTGCAAAAGAAATTATGAGGCATGCAAAGAAACAGAAAAGTGTGACCCATTCCTGGACAAATAAGGAGTCAATAGCAAACTGTTTTAGGGATCAGAGTGTTAGGGAGAGCAGTATAATTATAGTATTGTATCCTATATTTCACATACAATTTTATTAGAAACAATTGCACAAGTCATTACAATTTCTTTGAAAATAACACTTTTACTGATTGCTTCGTGTTCCATAATATGTCTATCATAATTTATGTAATCATGCCCCTACTGGGAGACATTACAACATTTTCAAAATAGTTCTTTCATTTGATTTGTATGTTATATATACTTCCAATTACTTCCTGAATGCAGTTTTCTAAAGGTGAAATAAAATGAACTATTTGAAGTCCCTGACAAATATTGCTAGATGAAGCTCCAGGAAAGTTGTATAATACTAGATCCACATCAGCAATGAATATGTATTTCTTTTTAAAAAATAATATTTTCAGAGAGAGAGGAAGGGGTGGAGAAAGAGAGGGAGAGAAACATCAGTGTGTGGTTACCTCTTGTGTGTCCCCCACCAGGGCCCTGGCCCAAAACCCAGGCGTGTGCCCTGACTGGGAATTGAACCAGCGACCCTTTGGTTCGTAGGCTGGCACTCAGTCCACTGACTACACCAGCCAGGGCTGAATATGCATTTCTTTATTACCACACTCTATACTTGAAAAAGAAATAGAGAATTATTAGCAATCTAATAGGTGAGAGTTGTATCTTCATTTTTATTTTTTTTTATTATAGTCAGGGTTGAGTAATTTTTCACCTCTATGTGCCAATATGTCATTTATGCATTTTCAGTGGTATTTTACTGTTTTTAATTAATGGATTTGGTAGGATTTCTCATAAACTATGCTTGCCACAGAGTATACTATCCCAAATCATGACTAGGTTTCTTTAACTAATGGGGCAATTAAAAAAAAATCATATAATCAAATTTCATTAAGTGTGGAAAGCAAATAAAACAATTTAGAGAAAACAAAAGGGATGGGAATTATATCAATGGAGCAAAATGATTAAGAATCAACTATGTTTAAGAGATAGCAGCTGATAAAGATATTATGAAAGGCATGATATACATTATAGGGTCAAAAGAAACCCTATTCAAAAAATTCTCTAAGGAAAATTAACAGCATTTTCCTTAGATCTAGGGTGTGAGAGGATTCTGTAATGAAAACATACATTCAAACATTTATTGAATAACTGCAGTACATACTAGTGAGAGTGAAAAACAAGGTCCACTCTGCTCTCAATCTAATGAGGAATCATAAGTAACTGAAACTCACTTAAGGCAAGTAAAAATGAATAAGGCTAGAGAAAACAGAGGAAAAAGCAGGGTGCTGTGGGAGCTCAGAAAGTTAGAATTACCGTATTTTGCACAGTTTTTGCCCAAATTTTTTTTAAAGATTTTATTTATTTATTTTTAGAGAGGGAAGGTAGAGGGAGAGAGAGAGAGAGAAACATCAATGTGTGGTTGCTGGGGGACATGGCCTGCAACCCAGGCATGTGCCCTGACTGGGAATCGAACCTGCGATGCCTGGTTCGCAGCCCGCGCTCAATCCACTGAGCTACGCCAGCCAGGGCTTGCCCAAATTTTTGAGGGGAAAATAAGGATGCACATTATACATGGGTAGTACCTGAAATACCTTGTATCTGTTCTTGTGTTTTGTAAATATTTGTTACATAAAATTTCTTGTACCATAATATGTTCAAAAATAAATGCTAAAATTCCTTTATAATACAAAAAACAAGTATCTAAGTATAAACAAACAAACAAACAAATAATTGAATTAAAAACTTAAAAGATTTTTTTCCTGAAAGTTTGGGCCAAAAGAGTGAGTGTACATTATACATGGCAAAATACGGTACTATTGATGAGACTCAGGAAAATGTTCCTGGAGGAATGGGTATTTCTACTTGGTCATGTAGACTAAGTAGGATTTCTGTAGGTAGAGAATACAGAAAAGGGTTCTCAAGAAAGGATGTGCAAAAAAGCACCAAAGGTCACAGGAGGCAGGAGGTTCTGGCCCAGGCATGCGCCCAGATCCAATCTATCAGTCTTCCACTCAGATGGATTCTGGTACTGGTGGAAATAACATAAAATACCACATAGTAAAATTTGTTATGAATGAAAAAAATGGGTGAAGACCCATCTTATTTTATTTTTTCTAATTCTGTTGTATTGTTTATGCTATTACACTTGTCCCCATTTTTCCCCCTTTGCCTCCCTCCACCCAGCCATACCCCCGAACCTCTCAGGAAATACCCACACCATTTTCCACATCCATGGGTCATGCATATGTGTTCTTTGGCTACTTATATTTCCTATGTTGTTCTTTACATCCCCATGACTATTCTGTAACTACCAATTTGTACTTCTTTTAATCCCCTCACCGATTTTGCTCATCCCTCAACCCCCACCCCCATCTGGCAACCATCAAAACATTCTTTGTGTCTATGATTCTGTTTCTGTTCTTTTTGTTTGTTTCTTTTTTAGATTCAATTATTATTTTTTATTTTTTAAAGTATTTTTTATTGATTATGCCATTACAGTTTTCCCAATTTTCCCCCTTTATACCTCTTCACCCTGCCCCCCTAACCCTCCAACATTCCCCACCCCCTCAGTTCATGTCCATGGATTGTACATGCAAGTTCTCTGAATTCTGTTTCCTATACAATTTTTGATCTCTCCCCATCTATTTTATACCTACTAATTATGCTTCTTCTTCCCTGTACCTTTCCCCCCATTCCTCCCTTCCCCCTCCTCACTGAACTCCCTCTGTGTGATACCCATTTCTCTGATTCTGTTCCTGTTCTGGTGGTTTGCTTAGTTTTTGTTTTCATTGTTTTTCTTTTAGGTTCATTTGTTGATAGTTGTGAGTTCGTTGTCATTTTACTGTTCATATTTTTTATTTTTTTCTTAGATAAGTCCCTTTAACATTTCATATAATAAGGGCTTGGGGATGATGAACTCCTTTAACTTGACTTTATCTGGGAAGCACTTTATCTGCCCTTCCATTCTAAATGATGGCCTTGCTGGATAGTCATCTTGGATGTAGGTCCTTGCCTTTCATGACTTGGAATACTTCTTTCCAGCCCCTTCTTGCCTGCAAGGTTTTTTTTTGTTTGTTTGTTTGGTTGGTTTTTTTAGAAATCAGTTGACAGTCTGATGGGAACTCCTTTGTAGGTAACTGTCTCCTTATCTCTTTCTGCTTCTAGGATTCTCTCTTTATATTTAATCTTGGGTAATGTAATTATGATGTGCCTTGGTGTGTTCCTCCTTGGGTCCAACTTCTTTGGGACTCTCTGAGCTTCCTGGACTTCCTGGAAGTCTATTTCCTTCACCAAATTGGGCAAGTTTTCCTTCATTATTTGTTCAAATAAGTTTTCAGTTTCTTGCTGTTGTTCTCCTTCTGGCACCCCTATAATTCAGATATTGGAACGTTTCAGGTTGTCCCAGAGGTTTGTAAGAGTCTCTTCATTTCTCTGAATTCTTGTTTCTTTATTTTGTTCTGGATGAATGTTTATTTTTCCCTTTTGTTCCAAATCGTTGCTTTGACTCCCAGTTTTCTTCCTGTCGCTGTTGGTCCCCTGAATATTTTGTTTTATTTCACTTTGGGTATTGTTCATTTGTTTTTTCATTTTTCAGCCAAGCTCAATCAGATCTGCGAGCATTTTGATTATGAGGGCTTTAAATTCTCCATCAGATAGGTTGGCAATCTCCTCATAGCTTAGCTCTCTTTCTGAGGCTTTACTCTGTTCTTTCATTTGGGCCATATTTCTTTGTCTTGGTGCAGCTGATAGGTTGTAAGGGGGTGGGGCCTTAGGTATTCACCTGGGCAGGGCAACCCTGCTGCTCTGTGGCGCTGCCTGTGGGGGAGGGGCCAGAGAGGGAACAATGCAGCTCACCTGCTTGTCTCTAGCCCACTTTCCAACAGACTCTCCAGTGAGACTGGAAGTTTCTCCCCCACGTAGCAACCACCATAGCCCGCAGTCACCTCTGAGTCTCAGTTTCGCTTTCAGTCAGCCCTGCCCGCAGCCCCGCAGCCCGCAGCCCACAGCCTGCTGCCTTCAGGCAGCAGGCCCCACCGGCTCGGTCCACTGCCGTTCTTCTGAGTCGGCCTGCACGCTCTGCTGCCTTACCGGTCTGTTTATTCTGGTTGTTTTTTTCTTTAATTCCTTGGTTGTTGGAGTTTCATGTAGTTTGATTTTTTGGCGCTTTTGGTTGTTTATTGATTTTAGAGTGGCTGTTATCCTCCTTTTGGTTGTGTGAGGAAGCAAAGGGTTTCTACCTACACCTCCATCTTGGCCAGAACTCTCTAGATTCAATTATTGATATGTATTTATTGCCATTTTATTGTCCATAGTTTTGGTCTTCTTAAAGAAGATCCTTTAACATTTCATATACTGAGGTCTTGGTGATGATGAACTCCTTGAACTTGACCTTATCTGGGGAGCACTTTATCTGCCCTTCCATTCTAAATGAAAGCTTTGCTGGATCCAGTAGTCTAGGTTGTAGGTCCTCACTTTTCATGACTTTGAATACTTCTTGCCAGTCCCTTCTTGCCTATAAGGTTTCTTTTGGGAATTTAGCTGACAGTCTGATGGGAACTCTATTGTAGGTAACTAACTACTTTTCTCTTGCTGGTTTTAAGATTCTCTCTTTGTACTGAAGACCCATTTTAACTCGTTAAAACATTTTTTATAAGACACTGACATGGAAAATTTAGACTCCATAAAAATAGTCAACACAATAAAACTGACAATGGCAAAACTTTATACAATTAAACTTGCAGTCTTAGCTTGGGCTCCCTGCAAGCTGACTCCGAGGTGAGAATGAGAGTTTATGTATTAGTTTATTTGAGAGGTCATTCCCGAAAGCATCAGCAGGGCGGTGGGGAGTAATACAGGGACTGGGATGGGCCAGTAAAGGGCACATCCTCAAGCAGTTTTCCACTGGGAGTGAATGGGTCAACCCTCAATACCCAGGCAACTGGGGAAAAAAGGCATAGAACATACCTAAGAGGCATCTCACTAGAGGAGGAGGAAGCTGGGGTATTCATCCTCCATCTGCCATCTGTCATTGGCACATTAAGTCCCAGCACTTCCAGCCCAGGGGTGTCCAGGCTGAGAGAAAGCCCAGGTCGGGAGTTGCAGGTCTTCACACTCAGAAGCCACCCACCATTCTTGTGTACTGGAGGGTAAGTACCAACGGGGGCATGGGTAGGCCATCACTACTACCCACTACATATGCTATTGACTCAAAACTATGGGAAGAACCACATTTTGACAAAACTTAGGCCCCCAAAATTTGCACCACAGGAAATTGGTGGGCATAATTGCCAGAAAAGTAAACTCACTTGTAAAAGGTTAAAAGTTGAAAAACTTTTATTTGGACAAATGTTAAAACAAATCTTCATGGTGACATTTTTATGAGGAAACATTTTCCAGATGAAAATAGTTTCAGTAATTCTTAATCCCTTCACAGATTGGTAGTCACAGAATAGTCATGGGGATGTAAAGCACAGCATAGGGAATGCCATCAATTATATTGCAATAACGATGTATGGTGCCAGGTGTGTGCTGTAAATATCAGGGGGACGTTCTGTAAGGTACATGATTCTCTAACCACCATGCCGTACACCTGAAACCAATTCAAAATAATATTGAATGTAAACTAATTGAAAAATTAAAATGAAAACGCAAAAGAAAATAATTTCAATAAAATAAAAGCAAATAAAAATAGCTAGGAACATTTAACCTGAATTATATAGAAAATTGATATCAAGGAATTAAATTGACTTGAATTTGCTGAGGAAAATATGTTCTTCATAAAATTTCACCGATGCTGGCATGATTCTGATTTAGAGTGTTTTTACTCACAAACATGGAGTCACAGTGTCCTCCGGCTCAAAACAAGAGAAGGATCGAAACATCCTGTTCTTGAGCGGCTAGAGGCCAAAAAATGAAGAGGATTTGTGCTAGGGGAAATTGCATGGGTAAATGCAGAGTGGAAAAGCATATGGAATGCTTTGGGAATGATGAATTCCTCACTGACAGAGCTATGAGAGCAGATGTTAAGCAAAAAAAAAAATCATTCATGAATATTCTGTGGATCTGCAGATTTCTTTGTTGAAAGAGGATAAGAGAAAAATTGGATCATACTGCTTTTCAATGTAACTCCTCGCAACTTTTCACTGAAATATCCATGACCTTACAGGAAAAGAATAAAAACCCATTAAAATAATGAGAGATTGACAGACAACATAATGTAAAATTGTGAGCAGCCTTGAAAATAATCTTAAGGCAAATGGAGTTTGAGAAAAATAGATCCATACTTCTTCACCTTATAGAATACACAAGCCTTCTTCATGAAAGAGCAACTAGAGAAAGATTTTTTTTTTTTTAAATACACTGCTCTTGTCCCACCAACTGTATCCTGACTCAGAGATACTGACCTTTACTAGCCAGAGGACTGGGCACTCATCTCTCTTGACCCCCTCAGTTTACCCACTGTCTTTTTACAGTTTTGCACGGAAAAGGAATCACCACAGTAATCAACTACACAGGAAGGAAGGGCAGACTGGCCAAGGTATAAAGAGTATCCTACTACAGGTGGCCGCAGACATAGGAAGAGCTATTTCACCACTGTTGGCTTGCGGTACCAGAGTGGGAGACAATGTGAGGAGAGCCGTAACCACCAGAGTACAAAGAGGTACAATAACAGCCCATTAGAAACTGAAATGTAGACTGCAAGCTGTGCCCATCAACTCACCCCCCTTTCCAGGTACAGACTGACCAAGGGGGTGGAGCCACTACCCAAATGGATAGAAGTTGGGACTCAAGGCAATCCACATATTCTGTTGACACTCTGAGTCTAGAAGGAGCTTCCCTTGTTTGTGTGTGAATTAAGAGAAAAAACAAATTGGGGGCTACAAACAAAGATGAGATACAAGGAGAGTCAGAGGAAGGGAATATGCTTCTGGAATATTATTTGCTTTCAGAGCCAGAAGAAAGAGTCAAGCTATCAGGTGTCTTCCAAAGATTGTATGAGATGCAAAAGGTTGTAGGTAATACCTGAAAACTATACAATTTTATTAACAATGTTACCCCAACAAATTTAATTTAAAGATCAAAAGTAGGTGCAGAGCAAAAGATGAAAAGTTAGTTGACTCAAAGAAGACTGTAAGAGCATTCCAAAGACCACAGCAGAATTCAAATCCCTATGCAGTCAGTAAAGCACAGGAAGGGTAGGGCAGAAATCCACCTGCTGATATCAAAGATACACTTGAGATGCTTCCCAGAGTGCAGATGAAAATGACAGGTTCAGATCTTAACCACATGCTTCACGAATACCTATTTGCCAGTCACTCTGCTAGGTGCTGGACCTAAAGGCTTTCACGTTACCTATCCTCAGAGTGTGAGAGGCAACCGTTAAACCCTTAAACAAGTTAACAAGTTAATGCATAATTGCAAATCATGGTGGTTGCCTCAACTGAAAACTGGAACTACATGAGTTGCCCACGTAGGGGAAGCCAGTTCCAACTGTGTGGTTAGGGAAGGCCTATCTAAAGAAGGAATAGCCTTGGGTGGTATGGTTCAGTGGATTGAGTGTGGGCCTGCAAACCAATGGGTCACCGGGTCAATTCCCAGTCAGGGCACATGCCTGGGTTGCAGGCCAGGTCCCCAGTGAGGGCACATGAGAGGCAACCACACATTGATGTTTCGCTCCCTCTTTCCCTCCCTTCCCCTCTCTTGAAAATAAATAAAAGCTTTTAAAAAGAGTGAAGAGGTAAAAAACATCACTGAATACATAAATCTGGATGAAGCTCAGGAGAGAAGCTGGAACTGAAAGCCCTCCAGTGTTACAGATAGTACTTATTTACTTGGGTTTTATGTACCCTTTCCTTATGGAAATACTCAGAGATACACAAAAGCAGACAAAATAGCATACTGAATCTCTATATGCCCATCATAGTACAAATCACATTTTGCCATGAAAATACTAAGTCTCCTAGAAGAGAGAAATATCCCAATCACTCCAGTTGGCACTTTCCCATCTGAAAAATGGGAACATTCCAACTGACCTCGTGGAGTTCTGGTGAGAACACAAAATTAACCATGTCAACAGTGTGCAATAAACCGATTTTAGCCGATCAATATTTTGTTTTGGGGTTGGCAATATTGACCCAATATTGGAGAAGGAAAATATATCAGGCTTAAAGAGTGGTTTAACAAGCTCCAGGGTGATGCTGAGGACCTGGGCTCTCTGGGACCCTGCAGGGCTCCGACTTGGCTCCTCACTCTGACTCTGCATCAAGTCTGTCACCGAGAAATTCTGTAGCGCGAACACCTGCCCGCACTGCTGCTACAAAGACAGCGGGATGGGCACCCGGCAGAGACCCATTTCCTCTGAAACCCTCCGTCCAGGGGAGGGGCTGGGTTTTGTGTCAGCCAGGGGCTTAGAGTCCTCCCGTGGGCATGAGATGGCCCAGGAGGGTTGGGGGAGGTTTAAGGCGTCAGCAGCTCTGGGCATCGATACTGAGTCACCCACGTCCGTGCCCCCAGGAACTCGATGTTCAGAGGCGGAGATAGAAAAT
>PVIA01006034.1:0-104452 GCA_004024845.1 Tonatia bakeri | reverse complement strand
GGAAGTGGCCAGAGGAGAGAGAAGAGGGAATTTTAGGGGAAAAGGGGAAGGGTTTGCAGGAACAAAGTTAAAAGACACATGGATAAAACTAGGGGGAGGGTGGTAATGGGAGGGAAGATGGGAGGGGGGTGGGTGGGCGTGATTGGGAGTAAAGGGGAGAAAAATGTACTTAAACAATCATTAAAATAAAAAAAAAAAAGAATGGTGGATGGGTTACAATTACCTATGGTTACAATTCCCCACTGTTAAACTCTTACTGAACCATCTCATGCCCTCCCTAGTGACATTATCCACACTCTCTCTACACATATGTGTTCCTCTGCTGGGATACCTAACTAAATGGATTCTCTCAATCTCAGTTATCTGATGGCTTCATATGTCAATGTAAGAAATATCCAAACCTACAGAGAATTTTTTAAGAGGTTTTTTTTTTTTTTTTTGAGACACACTGACATATGTGCCAGGGAGAAAAATCTCAAATGCTTTGGAGAATAACAGTTTTGCAGCCTCTTTTATGCATTTGAAACTAAGGGAGATTATAAGGAGGGTGGAGAAAAGCAAGGAAGGCTTGGATTACAGAATAGTGAAAAAGATTATGTGCTCTCCTGAGGGTGCTATGGCTTACTTCAAAGGTGTGTTAACTTGGATGCACAGATACAATGAACAAGGTTTACTTAATGTAAAAATAAACCTTTTAATGAAGAATTTACAGTAATATAATAAATATGTCTCAGACAAGACTACCCACCATGTCCTGCCCAAATAGAAACTTATGATCAGACCACTCTGTGAGGTTATTTTCCATAGCTACCCTTTTTTCATATTCACACATAGATATTAAATGTAAAGGAGGCCCCCTAATGTTCTCAATCTAGCCTGTGACTGCCATGCCTTCTGGGAAGTGTCATCAGAACAGTAAACACCAAGTTGAAACTTCCCAACTTTAATACCCATTTCCTCTCTAAATTTCAAATGCTTATGTAATATCATATGGAAAGAGACATGATGTAGTACAAGGAAGGGGGCGGGGTTTCATTCTTTTGTGTGCATCAAAATCACCTGGAGACTTGTTAATACATATTGCTGGGCCTCATTCCCAGAGATTCTGACCCAAAAGATTTGGATTGAAGCCTGAACATTTGCTTTTTTTTATGTGATATTGATACTGCTGGGCAGAGGACCACACTCAAAGAATCACTGTTGTAGTAGAAATATTGGTGGCAAAACACCTGGTATTAGACGAGTGGAGAAGGACTTTGGTACTTGAGTTCTGGCTCAAAAAGGATTCAGAACCAAGACTCAAAGTATCAAAGAAAGTTTATTTAGAAAGTCACAGAGGTAGAAGAAGAGAGCCATAGGAGAAATGGGCTCTGGAAACAAGTTACACAGGCAAAAGCAGGGTTCTTGGAGGTTAGGAGGAAGAGAGAGGCAAGAAAAACATACCTGGGGGAAAGGGGTAAGGGAAAGGGTGGGGTGTGTTCCTTAGGCAGAGACACACTGGGCCCTCCATCCTACAGGCTTTCATCTGGAGGTCTCAGAGGAGAATCTCAATAGAACATTTATCAATTTTCCATGTGTATAGCCTCAGGGTCATGTTCTCCACTGATTGGTTAGCACCAGGACAGGCAGTCATTAGTAATTGCAATCAGTCCTGATGTCAGCCATGGCATCCTTGTCTGGTTTGCCGTTTTTCTGGGGCTGGAGCTGAAAACACAGCTAAAACCTAAATGTCATCTCCAGGGGTTAATGTTTAAGGGAGTGGTTGTACAAGGGCTTGTAGTTCTACTCATTGTTAGGCACGCATGCTTCTGTGTCCTGGTGACCCTCAGCACCTGGCCTAGCATTCCTACTCTGCTTATCCCTGTCCACCTACTAAAGAAGGAGTACCAATTTTAGAAGCAGGGGCTTGAGTTTGAATTGCGTTATTTACTAGCTTTGTGACACTGAGGAAAGATGGTGTCTGAAATCCTCAGCATCCTCATTGGTATGTAATAAAGATGGCAATCAACACTACTAGGGTCATATTGGGGTCAATTAAATTTAGAAACACACACATTGGCCCCGTATATGACTAAACTGTTCTCTTTCTCCCCTTTTTCTCTGGATAAGGGAGGAATCGTCTTGAAGCTAGCTCAGCTGTTCTCTCCACAATAAGCTCCCTCCCACTCTGAGTTACTGCAAAGACAGTATCATGGACTCAATCCCACTATACGTTCTCCTTCTCTTAAATACAGAATTAGTAATCCTTCCCTAAATAAATCCTGCTAGTTTCTCTAAGAGCTGTCAAAGAGCTCCAGGTGCCTCCCAATTACTCTTATTATTTTCTCTGAGAAAACAGACAAATGACAAAGATATCTGTCTAATAACAAACACTGATCACAGGCTATAAACTCATTTGGAGGTAGGTTAAAAGTTCCCAAACTCTGCCTATCTTCAAAGGCCTTCCTAAAGAAAACAGAATGGTTAATCATCAGCAAAGGATAAGGCAGGCAATAAGTCTTTCTGTTAGTGTTGTATTTTCCTCCCTTTGAAAGTGGTTTTAAATTGAATTAAGTAAAGATATGTAAAGCAACAGAATTATACCTTCTTCAAACTTTTCCTCAGAGTTCCAAATTTCCATATTCAGTTTGAATTTGATTTCATGTTACCTGTGAGTACATAATACCTGAACAGTAGGAATAGGGAGCAGTAAGGCTAGGATGGGGATAGACGAGAATACCTATGAACAATGGCACTCTCTTACTGAGCACTCACTTTGGACAAGGCGTTATGCTGAGATGTTTCACATCTATTCTCTGCTTTGATCTCACAATAATCCTGTCAGGCAAAACAGTATTCCCTTCCCATTTTATACATGATGAAACTGAGGATATAAGAGGTAAAGCAGTTTTGTGTATCCAGTAAATAGCAAGGTCAGGATTCAGACTTCGTTCTGTACTGATTTTGGTCTTACTCATTACATCTAAATCTCCCTGGTTACTGGCACTCTTCATTTCTCATCTGCTGACTCCAGTAGCTCCTTTCTTTCAGCCTTGCTTCCTCCAGGATCTTCCCTATTAGGTTTCCAAATAGTAACTCTTAAAAACAATCATCATTTTACTTTCTCTTAAAAAATTAAATGGAAACTTCTAATAAAGAGCTTTCATGTTTCTCCTCCAATGTGACAAACTGAATACATGTGAAAGTCTTTATGCTTTCCTTAAATCTCTCTACATTATTTACCTATGACTATGCAATGAATAACCCCAGTTCATCAGCCTGAAACAGCAAGCATTTATTACCTTATGGTTACTATGAGTCAGAATCTTAGTCTATTCAGTATGCTCTAGCAAAAATAAATAAACTGAATGGCTTACAAACAACAGAAATTTATATTTCACTATTCTGGAGGCCAAGAAGTTCAAGATCAAAACACCAGCAGATTCGCAAACTGGTAAAAGTCTACAGCTTGATGCATAGCTTTTGGCTGTGACATAACCTGGTGGAAGACACAAGGGAGGGAGGTCTCCTTCAGCATCTTTTATCACACAAGGACACCAATTCCATTCATGATGGCTCTGCACCCACGATCTACTTATCTCCCAAAGTGCCCCACTTCCTAATATCACAATCAGCGGAATAGGATTTTAACATAAATTTTAGGGGAGGCACAAAATTCAACCTATAGTTATCAGAAACTTTACGGTGGTTTATCAAGGTAACTTTTCTTCAAGGTTTACAATGAGGTGTCAGCATGGGTGCAGGCTCATATGAAGACTTGAATGTGGGAGGGTCTTCTTCTAAGCTCATTTCTTTGGCAGACCTCAGTTCCTCCCAGGCTATTGGGCTGAGGACCTATAATTCCTTGATGACTATTGTTCAGAGGTCTCCCCTTGCTCCTTGCCACATGAGTTCCTGTATAAGACAACACGTAAATGGAAACTTACTCCCTCAGAGCTAGTGAGACAGCAAGAATGAGAAAGAGCAAGACAGAGAGAACATATCACCAAAGTCATGGTCTTTTTGTAACTTAATCTCAGAGGTGAAATGCTATTAGGCTTGTCATATACTATTCATTAGTTGTGAGTGACTAGGTCCAGACTACCTTCAAGGGGAAGTGATTACACAATGGCATGGATGCCAAAGGACAGAGATCTGCCTTAAAAACAAATCTTTAAATGAATAGTAAAAGGCTAAAACAAAAATTAAGTCACTAGGACAAAAGAAATGGAAAAAACAATAGCAGACAAGAAAGTAAATGGCCTAAGAGCATATAGTTTAATAGCTCAGGAAAAGCTGAAAACCTAAACCCTTAAAAGATAAAGCCAAGCAGAGGCTAAACAATTCATAACTCACAAATTTTCTTCAGAAAGCTAATGGTGAATGCACTCACCAAAATGAGGGAGAAAATCAGTAGAGAGAAAACAGGAGTTCAAAAAACAACAGAGATACTAGTCAAAAAAAAAAAAAAGAGAGAGAGAGATTTACAGGACAACAGAGAAGAAATGAGCTAAAGAGTGAACAGTCCAGCAGGGCAGGAGAACAAAGTGTTCTGGCAGTGCTTTATGCTAAAAGAACTTAAATGGATAGAATATCTAATGACCATTTCTAAGACTTATTTTCAATTCTATTAGAGAACTTAGGAATAAGTTATCGATAAAATGGATAGAAAGCTAAGCAAATGAAAAACAAAGTGTTATTGACTATATTAAAAATCCGACATGTAAAGTTAAAAGGAAATCATCATAGCACCATGGTATACAATATAGTCAAATTTTGAAATTTACTTTGCTTCCAGGGTTTACATAGAATGTTAAGTCTTTGGGATTAGGTTGCACAGTGGATTTCAGAAGAGTTTGAATAATTTGTCTACACAGTTCACAATATTTGTTAAAAGTTTATTTAAGATTTAAAATTAGGTTTAGAAATGAATGTCCTCTAATGCAAAACGAAATGTATCTTTTACCCTCTCTTCTTCATATATACGACTTTACGTTCCATTATTCCAATATACCTACACCACAGTTTTTCGTCAAATAGTAACTAAAAAGTGTGTGTGTGTTTTATAGCTGAGTGAAATTTTGTCCAAATATTTTTCTTATAACTTAATGAAAATTATTCAGTATGGCTCAGTGTATAATGTTGTAAATAACCAATAGATACAGACCTGACCATTCAACCTGCCCTAAATGGAGTCATGGAGTTATAATTGACTGCTCTCACTGCTATCATTTCTGAAAATGTGTCAGACACTTTCCTCTATTTGAAGGACACAATTGTAAGCAAAAACCATTTTGTCTGCCTTCATAAAGGTGAAAGTCCCAGATGTGCTCAAATATATAGAAGAGAACCAAAAGGAAAAGAAAAATGTTCACAGAGGACTGAAACATGTGTAATAATGTTTCAGTGCATTTAACACTGTTTCTGATGGGGAATTATGGGTCTACCCATAGTACATTAATTGATAAAATAATGCTCGTTGTCCCATAATCACAACACATGAAAATATTTTTGCAATATTAAACCTGTGAATAGATTCATTATTTAGTTCTAACTGTTATTATAGGTTATTCTTTATTTCTGTCTTGATCATTTTCACAGGAAACTCACACAGGAAACTAGACACTTGTTATTTTAACTTCTTACAATGAAATTAACTAATTTATTTATTTATTTAAAATCACAGGATTTTTATTTAAATTTTTATGTTTGCTTTGAGTTTTATAAGAAAAATGTGATAAGTATTCAAAAAGAAAATGGCCTTACTATTTCTCACCATCACTAAGATTTATTGAAGCCTTAGATGTGCACACAGGTGTGTGACAAAACGATTTTCATTGGAAAAATTACTATAGTATATGAGGTTTAAATTTGACTTATTGTGAAAATTCTATTCTTTTATATGATTTGACAAATTGATTTTAAAAGGTGTTAATTTTTATATATCTCTTTGAGGACATACAATGTTAATCTCTTATAGGTTATTATCTCATATTCAAAAAATATTTTAGCAAATAACCTGTTACTCAAAATAACTAATGAAGACCATATTTGAATTAGAAATGTGATTGGCTGCAATTATAGCATAATCTATTCACAAATAACTAAATAAATAATTATTATAACTAAGAGGAAGTCTAAAGCTAGGTATTTCCAAAGACAGTTCAATGTCTCAATTTCACAAGATCCAGAGATCTATACCATTGTTCTTAGAAAACCAGCTTGTGTTTTTAGGCCTTGGCTTCGTGATTGTAAGATTAATATTGAATTTCTTTGCATAACATCCTCAAATATCAGTGTCCAAAGAAGAAAGGAAGTTAAGCTTCTACCCTCAAAGCACTACCTGTTCTATCAAGGAGAATATCAGATGCCACATGTGTGTTTATATGTACTGATTTTACACACACACACACAATTCTGCTTTATCTTTTTGGCTGGAACTGTGGCCTAGCCTTACTGCAAGAGAGGCTGGAAAGTGATAAGTTGACATTCAGCTTTTATAATGAGAAGATAACATTGGCAGGAAATAAAAAGGGAAAAGGAAATTGTAAGATTGTCAAGCTACAGTGTCTGGCACTTCCTTATTGCACCAAATTTCAGCATTGAACCAATTTTTAAAATTGATATATCAAAGAATTGAATTGATTCAGTATTAAACTATCAAAATATAAATACTGCATATTTTTAACTTTTAATTTATGTGGAAGACAATAATTTTCAGAAAATGAAAACAAAATTGTCAATATCATATGTAAATACTCATATATCTACAGGATTATTCTTAATAACATTAACATGTTATTTATAGTTCAGGTATAAGATATATCAACTGTTATATTCCCCAAAAGACCATAAAAATTCTGTTATTAGGACAAAGCTCTATTTATTAGCATTTTGACTGTAAGGGAGAACACTACTTTGACAGAGTCTTAACTGCATCTCAGAAGAGGGAGATCAAAAAAAGATACTTACAAAGTTTGGGAAACCAGGTTCAAGGTTCAATACAAGAAATTGAATGGTATTGAGCATAGTTTGTGACATAACAGTTTAGAATTGGTGGGCATAGCAAGGTGAGGGTTTTGATGAGTAAAACCTTATATGACATGTGCACTCTTTGCACTAGTGATCATTCTATTTTCCGAGAGAAGAGCTATTTTGCCCAGAGGAGCAAACTGTTTGCCCAGATAAATTGGCTTTCAGCAATTTCCTGAAGTAAACAGTGAAGTATTCTTTTTTTTTGTTATGTTTTTGGTTTTGATGGCGGTGGGTCTGGTTTACACTCTTACTTCCAGAAAAATAAATTTTTAAAACAAAAAATATGTGTCATATTATCATTGGTAGCCACAGTTCTCTGTCCTCCCTTGCAATTAGTCTTGTCCCTGTGCTGGACAACAAATCAGCACCATCTAGGGACAGGATCACTCCAGGTCTGTCTGATCAACTCTTTGTGAAGCAAGATCATGAAAAAAGTTTCTGGTTGTGGTCATTTCAGTCTCTATGAAGTTTAGGTTTTCCTATTGTTTTTTGTTGTTGTTGTATGACTGATTCAGGGAAATAGCTGTAAAACAGTATTTACAACTAAGGAGCTCACGCATTTGGGTACTGTGACATAGCAAATACTAAAAGATTATCAAAGTTTTCAGTTTTATCTAGCATAGGAGTTAAGCATGCCCAAATCAAACCAAGAGAACAGATCCTTCCATCACCTTAAAAAGTCTGTAGAATGAAATATTGGGGATTAACCAAACCAAATTCACCATCTTGTGTATGTGAATTAGGTCTGTATGCATAGATGAGCTGAACTGAGTCTCCCCAAAATTCATATGTTGAAGTCCTAACTGCTGTTAACTCAAAATGTGGCTATATTTGGGGATAGGTCCTTTAAAGTAGTAATTAAATTAAAACGAGGTCATTAGAGTGAACTCTAATCAAACGTGACCAGTGTCCTTAAATGAAGAGGAGATTCAAACACAGACACAGAGCAAAGACCATGTCAACACACAGGGAGAGGATGGCCAACTACCAACAAGGAGAAGGGCCTCAGAGAGTATCAGCTCTGTTGTTACCTCGACTGTGGACTTCTAGCCTCCAGAATAGTGAGAAAATAAATTTGTGTTACTTAAACCACCCATTCTCTGGTATTTTGCTATGGCAGGCCTGACAAATATATTAATACTTTTCTATAACTTTTGAACCAAGTATTATCTAATAGTTTATGTTAATTACTAATTTTATCTAAAGTAACCAAGTTTTTGGTTTTCCAAACTCAAGATAAAGGTAGAAATCCAAAAAATATTTTTATAAGCAGAAATCTATTAGATCAATAAATTTTAAGGTAGGTCTTTTAAATGCAATTGCATATACTTTTACTATACAGATGTTCTATCACACATAAAAATTAAAAAATGGATAGATACAGATAATGATTATTAACTAATGTTTTACAGTTTTCCTCTAGAAATTGACAAGGTATCTAAAGATTAAAGTATTAACTCAATAAAATATTACACTAAGACCTAAAAGTTAAGTAATGACCAGTCAAAAAATTAAAATTAAATGAATGCATTATTTATATAATTGGTAATATTTTAAGTACTCATAGACTTAAACACTTAACAGTTATTCATTATTACAAGTTCTTTTAGTTAAGTAAAATTGTATATTTTCTAATATTGAAACAATTTGTGAAAACACTGGTAACCTATATTTATGTATACTATGTATAATTTTAAAATGTAATATATAACATAAAATTTTTGAAAGTTTGTCTTATAAAAAATTAAACTCAGCCATGGACTAATTAAAATATTGTACTAAAATATGGTGATAAAACCAAAGAAGTGATATAAAGTTTTTTTATGTTAAAATAATATTAAGAGTTCTCGCTCTTGTGTGGAATATTACATGGGCTCAGGATTTTATCGTCCCACCAGCAATGTATGAGAGATTGAGTTTCTCTGCAGTCCCATCAGCATTTGCGATGGTCACTGTTTTTAATTTTACCTCTTCCAGTAATTATCCAAGGATGTATCATTTTGTTTAAAATTCGGCATAGTGATATTCAAATTTTTTATGTACTTATTTGCCATCCCTATATTCTTTTGAGTGAAATGTTGCCTTGTTTTCTCACATTCTTTGCCTAGTTTCTAATCGAAATGGTTATTTTGGTTTTTGTTTGTTTGTTTTTTTTACTATTGAGTTTTCAGAGGTCTTTGTACATTCTAGATATGCATGTTTGTAAATATTTTCTCAGTCTGTAGCTTGTCTTTTAACCCTCTCATCAAACTCCAAACAGTTTTAGCCTTATAAAAATTTTACTCAATTTTTAAAATTTATTTTTATTATTATTACTATTTCCCATTACCATTTATCCTCCATATACTCTCTTCCACCTCCATACACACCCCTCACTGCCACTCGACCCCCTGTAATCACAATTGTCTGTGTCCAAGAGTTCTTTCTCTCCTTTTTCTTTTTTGATCAGTCCCTTCGCCTCAAGCACCATACCTAGAGCTGCCAGCCTGCTCTCTATATTGTTAGTTCAGTTTGTTTAGTAGATTTCACACGAGTGATCATATGGTATTTGTCTTTATCTGACAGGCTTATTTCATTCACTTAGCATAATATTCTCCAAGTCAATCTATGCTGTTGCAAAGGATACAGTTTTCATCTTTTTTATGGCCAAGAAGTATTCCACTGTGCAAATGTACTCACTAAGTAATAACATGGTTCTATTTTTAATTTTTTGAGGAAACTCCAGACTCTACATTTTTATGTTCACCAATAACTTTATTGATTTGGATATTTTGAATATATCAGCTATCTCCTGTGTGGTATACCATGGATTATTCTTAATTAATGTCTTAATTTGATCACTACCAACTTCAACAGGTCTACCTGACCTTGGAGCAACATCCAGTGAGAAATCTCCAGCATGAAACTTTGCAAGCCACTTTTGACAATTTCAATCAGTCACATTACCTCCTTCATACGCTGCACAATCTTTTTTTTTTGCATTTTAGTTGTTTTTTACCTTTCTTAAAATAATAAAGCATAATATGTCAAAAATGTATATTTTTCCAATCTTCAATACTTAAAATAGCTATACATAAAATCATCAATTTTGATAAGATTTTCTTTAATGCATGCTGTTACAACAGTGATCACAATGCAATCTAACAAAATTGTTTTGAATGAAGTTAAATACAGCAAAGGTCTACTAGAGCCATAGTTGAAAAAAATAACATGAACTTTTTCGGCCAACCCGATATTTGGGGTCTTTTGTGATTCCATATACATTTTTAAAATATTTCTTCTAGTTCTGTGAAATATACCATTGATATCTTGGTAGGGATTGCATTGAATCTGTAGATATTTTTGTGTGATAAAGCCATTTTATCTGTTATTTCTTCCTATCCATAAGCACAGTATATGCTTCCACTTATTTATATCTTCTTCAATTTCTTTCTTCACTGTCGTATAATTTTCTAAGTACAGGTCTTTTAAATTCTTGGTTAAATTTATTCCTAGGTATTTTATTCTTTTTGAAGAAATTGTGAATGAGATTGATTTTTTAGTTTCCCTTTCTGATAGTTCATTATTGGCATATAAAAAATTCAGCTGATTTCAGGATATTATCTTTGTTCCCAGCTACTTTACTGAATTCATTTATCAGTTCCAGCAGTGTATTTGTGGAATCACTAGTGTTGTCTATATACAGTATCATGTCATCTGCAAATAATGACAATTTTACTTCTTTCTTTTCAATTTAGATGTCTTTTATTTCTTCTTCTTGCCTGATTACTGTGGCTAGGACTTCCAGTACTATGTTGAAAAAGAGTGATGAAAGATTACATCACTCTTTTTTCCCCGACCTTAAGCAGAATGCTTGAAGTTTTGCTCATGAAGTATGTTATTGGATATGGGCTTGTCATATATGGCCATTATTATGTTGAGGTGTATTTGTTGTATTCCCACTTTGCTGAGAGTCTTTATCATAAATGCGTGCTGGATTTTGTGGGGGGGCTCTGCCCGCAGGGCCCCCCTGTCTACCACGTATGAGAATAAGTCTACCAAGACATGATCTGCTTGGGGAAGAAAGGTGGCCGATCTGTTGGAGGAGAAGGACCTGGAGCCTGTTCCTCAATGGGCTTTTATTGTTTTTTTTTTTTTTTTTTTTACACAGGAATTCAGATAAAGCTCATTAATCATTGCCAGGAAGTAAGGATCAAATAACAAGGAACTCTGAGGGCCTATTTTGAGTCAGGGTCAGATAGCTAAAGAGCTGTAAAAACTTTAAGGAACAAACTTACTTCTTCCTTGGACCCTTATCATTCAATTGAGAGCATTCTAAACAAAGCAGGTTTCACAGGATTTTACATATTCTTTCTTAGGCCTGATCACCAGGGGAACCCACCCTTTTCAGCACAGGGCTGCACCACCTTGTCATTGTTTCAGGCTTATGTGGAGCAGGGGAAGTATGGCAGCCAAGAGATTAGGAGATTTCTTGCAGACAGCTTTGTCAAAGCTGAGGGGCAAGGGTCCATCACCCCCTTTTTTGTAGCCCCCAAAGTCCTTCCTTGGGGGCCCCCCATGTGATCGTGCCTGTCTTAGGTCATTTCCCCCTTGGGAAATCTTACCCATCATTGGCTAACCGATCAAGCATGGGGCACCAGGCAGGGTGAAGTAAAAGGAGCAGAAGCAGTGCTCCTGCCAGGGAGATAAGCTTGTCTTCTTGGTGGCTAATGGTTCCAAGGTTGTTCCCTCAGCCTTAGCCTTGGAGGGGGTTACAGCTTCTGATACCAAGGCAGGACAGTTCCCAACAGGATTTTATCAAATGCTTTTTCTGCATCTATTGATATGATCATGTGTTTTTATCCTTCACTTTTTTATGTAGTATGTCACTTTTATTGATTTGAAAATATTGTACCAACCTTGCATCATTGAAATAAATCCCACTTGGTCACAATGTATGACCTTTTTAATGTATTGCTGTATTTCATTTGCTAAATTTTGTGGAGAATTTTAGCATCTATGTTCATCAGGGATATTGACCTACAATTTTCTTTCTTTGTAATGTCTTTATCTAGTTTTAAATTATGATAAATCTGGCCTTGAAAACTAAGCTTGCGAATCTTTCCTCCTCTTGAATATTTTGGAATAGGTTGGGAAGGTAGGGGTTAGTTATTCTCTGAATCTTTGGTGAAATTCACCTGTGAAACCATCCAGTCCAGGCTGTTTGTTTATTGGGAGATTTTTTACTATTGCTTTAATTTTAGGACTTATAATCTGTCTGTTAAGATTTTCTGATTCATCTTGACTTAGCTTTAGAACATTTTATGTTTGTAGAAACTTATCCATTTCACCCAGACTGTCCCATTCGTTGGCCCACAGTTTTTCATAACATTGTTTTACAATCCTTTGTATCTCCTGGTGTCAGTTGTTACTTCTCCTCTTTTATGTTTGATTTTACTTATTTGGGTCCTTTCTCTTTTTTTCTTGATGAATATGGTTAAAGATTTTTCAACCCTTTATATCTTTTCAAAGAACTAGCTCTTGGTTTCATTTATCTTTTTTTTTTTGTATATTTTAGACTCATTATTTTTTTTAAATTTTTGCCCTGATATTTATTATTCCCTTCCTTCTCCTCACTTTGGGCTTTGTTTATTTTTTCTCAAATTCCTTTCACAAGTTCAGGAAGCACAGGAGGTCCCAATCAAGATGAACCCAAAGAGGCCCACTCCAAGACATATCGTAATTAAAATTACAAAATTTAAAGACAGAATCTTAAAGTCAGCAAGGGAGAAACAGCTAATAACATACAAGGGAGCTATGATAAAGCTATCAGCTGATTTCTCAACAGAAACTCTATAATCCAGAAAGGATTCATGATACCATAAAAGTCCCAGAGGGAGACATATGCAGCATGTCAGTCAACCAATGTATCAATATTTTTATTGATATATCTCCTAGGGCAAAGGAAATAAAGGAAAAAATAGACAATGGGACTACATCAAATTAAAAAGTTTCTGCATGGGTAAAAAAATCATCATCTAAATGAAAAGGAAACAGTATATTGAAGAACATATTTGCCAATGATACATCAAATAAAGGTTTAATCTCCAAAATATAAAAAAGAACTTATATGACTCAACAGCAGGAACACAAATACCCTAATTAAAAAAAATGGACAAAGGACCTGAATAGACACTTTTCCAAGGAGGACATGCAGAGGGCCCATAGGCACAAGAAAAAATGCTCAACATCACTAACCATCATAGAGATGCAAATTAAAACCACAATAAGATATTACCTCACACCTGTTAGAATGGCTCTCATTAATAAATCAACAAACAAGTGCTGCTGAAGATGTAGAAACAAGGGACTTTCTCTACAAGTGCATTATTGGTGGGAATGCAGGCTCATGAAACCACTGTGGGAAACAGTATGGAAATTCCTCAAAAATTAAAAACTGCACAGGTTTGATTCCCACTCAGGACACATGCTTGGTTGCAGGCCCCGGCCCCCAGCATCCGCACATTGATGTTTCTCTCTCTCTCTCTCTCTTTCTCCCTCCCTTCCCTCTCTAAAAATAAATAAAATCTTAAAAAAAATCAAAAACTGCCTTATGACCCAGCAATTCCATTTCTGGAAATATACCCTAAGAATCCTTAAACACCAATTTGAAAGAACTCATGCACCTCTATGTTCACAGCAGTGCTATTTTCAATAGGTAAGTGTTGGAAATACCTGAAGTGCCCATCGGTAGATGAGTGTGTAAAAAACTGTGGTACATTTGCACAATAGAATATTATGCAGCAGAAAGAAAGAAGGAACTTCTACCTTTTGCAACAGCATGTACGGAACTGGAGACTACAATGCTAAGTTAAATAAGCCAGTTGGCAAAAGACAAAAAACACATGACCTCACTTCTAAGTAGAATCTAATGAGCAAAATAAACTAATGAAAAAAATAGAACTAGAGATCTGTATACATGGAACAGATTGATAACTGTAGTAGAGGAGGAGTGGGGACAGAAATGGTGGAAGAAAGAGAAAGAGACTAGTAAAAGAACATGTATGAATAGCTCATGGTCATGGACAATGGAGAAGGGGTTGACTGTAGGTGAGTGGGGTGGGCTAAGTGAGAGGGGAAAATGGGAGAAACATTGGAACAACTGTAATAGAATAAACAATAAAAAATTCCTTTCAGTGTAAATTGTTTATTTGAGCTTTTTCTTTCTTGTGTTAAGCTGGTAACATCATGAATTTACCTCTTAGGACTGTTTTCCCCATGTCCCACAAATTTTGGGTTGTTGTGGTCTCATTTTTATTTGTTTCAACATATATTTGATTTCTTCCTTGATCTCATTGTTAACCCGTTTATTGTTCAGTAACATGTATTTAGCCTCCATGTCTCTGAGTGCTTTTCAGTTTTCTTCTTGTGATTGATTTTTAGTTTCATAGCATGATCAAAGAAGATGTTTGATAAAATTTATTAAATTTATCAAGATTTGTTTTGTGTCTTAACATGTGATCTTGGAAAATAATTCACATGTACTTAAAAACAAAAATGTGTATTCTGCTGCTTTGGGATGAAATGCTCTGAAGTTATCCATTAAATCCACTTCATCTAGTATGTCATTTATGGTCACCATCTCCTTGTTGATTCTCTGCCTGAAAGATCTATCCAGTGATGACAATGAGGTGTTAAAATCCCCTATCATGACTGTATTAATTTCAGTCTTTCCATTTATGTCCAGCACAATTTGATTTACTTATGTAGGTGCTCCTATGTAGGGTGCATAAATGTTTATAAGGGTTACATCCTATTGTTGGATGGTTCCCTATATCATTATGTAGTGTCTGTCCTTTGTCTCTTAATATAGGCTTAGTTTTAAAGTCTATTTTGTCAGATATAAGTATTGCTTCCCCTGCTTTTTTCTTTTAATTTGCATGAAATATATATTTTTTAATTCCTTTACTTTTAGTTTGTGTGTATCTTTTGTTCTGAGGTGGATGTGTTGAAGACAGCATATACATGAGTCATGTTTTCTTATCCATTCAGCTATTCTATGTCTTTTGATTGGAGCATTTATACCGTGTACATTTAAAGTGATTATTGGCAGGTATGTATTAATTGTCATTTCATTTTTTTTAACTATGTTCATCTGTTTGTTTCTTTCTATCTTTTTCTTTCTACATCAAGCCCTTTAACATGTCTTGTACTACTGGTTTGGTGGTAACATACTTTTTTCTAGCTTTTTCTGGTCTGGTAAGCTTTTTATTTCTTCAAATTTAAATAATAGCTTTGCTGGCTAAAGTAGATTGCTTGTATATCCTTGCTTTTTATTTTGAACACTGAATGCCAATATCTTTTGGTCTGATGTGCTTCTGCTGAGAAATCAACTGACAGTCTTATGGGAGTTCTTTTGTAGGTGACTAACTGCCTTTCTCTTGTATTTTTTAAAATTCTCTCTTTGTATTTAAATTTTGCCATTTGAATTATGTTGTGTTTTGGTGCAGGCTTTCTTCAGGTTCATCTTTTTCAGGAATCCTGTATTTCCTGGGCTTGTGTGTCTTTTTCCTTCACCAGGTTATGGAAATTTTTGGTTATTATTTCTTCAAATATGTTCTCGATCCCTTGTTCTCTCTCATTTAGAGATACCTTTTGGTATCTCTATGATGCTGATGTTTCTTTACTTCATGTTGTCCCAAAAATCCCTTCAACTATTATTCTTTAAATCCTTTTTCTTTTTGGTGCTCTGATTGGGTGGGCTTGTTTTTTGGTTTTTTTTGGTTTTTTACCTGCTCTTCCAAATCACTGATTTGATCATCTGCTTTATTTAACCTATTTTTTTATTCTTTCTAGTGCAGTCTTTATTGCAGATATTGCATTTTTTGTTTCTGATTGGCCCTTTTTATGGTTTCTATGGCCTTCTTTGTATTAGGTAGATCTGTGACTCCCAGTCTTGGTAGGGTGGTCTTATGTAGTATGTATCCTATGGGTCCCAGTGGTACAGTCTCCATGATCACTTGAGCTGAGTGCTCTAGGAATGTCCCTTGTGCACATTACATAGTCACTTGTCATCTAATTGAGTCTTGATTGCTATTAGCTCATTGATGCACGATATTGACACTCAGGCTGGTGACTACAAGGCTCAACCCCCAACATAGTGTACAAGCTGCTGTGCAGGTGCTGATCACATGAAGCAGAATGTACCTCAGCATGGCTTGCTGAGATCTCCCTGTAGATACGCTGCTCATGAAGCTTATTGAACCTTGTCCTATTGTTGTCTGAAGCTGCCCAGTAGATGTATTGTTTCTGGGCCTCTTTGAAGGGACTCTGGTATAGATCTATGTCACATGTTGCCTGTGACTGACCTTCAGCAACCTGATTGGAACTAACAGCAAACCACAGCTTGTGGCTCCCTCTGCTGGGTCTGAGTTCATGAAGAAAGGACCAAGCAGCCGGTTTTAATTTGTATAAAGTCCAAATGATTGATTTTTTTATGGATCATTCTTTCATTTTCATGTCTAAGAACATTTTACCAAGCCCTAGTTTTTCTTCTATGTTAATTTCTCCAAGTGTTACAGTTTTGAATTATTTACTTTGGGTTAGTCTTCAAATAAAGTATGACATGTTGATCAAGGTTCATTTTTTCTATGGATGATTAATTCTTTATTTGAATGGGTGTATTTCTGGGTCTAAACTGCATTTAACTAAATTACTGGAATTCTCATATTATTTTTTCCACTACTTTTATTGCTCTGGTGTAAGGTGGCAGTATACATTTTTTTTGTTCATATAATCTTAAAGACTAGTAAAACTGCCCTGAATGGTGTAGCTCAGTTGGTTGGGCATCATGCCAAAAAGTGAAAGGTCACTGGTTCAATTCATGGTCAGGGCACATGCATAGGTGGTGGCCCAGTCCCTGGTTGGGGCATGGTGGTAGTGTATATGAGAAGCAGCTGATTAATGCATCTCTCACATACCAGTATTTCTCTCCCTCTGTTTCTCCCATCTTTTCCTTCTCTATAAGAATAAATAAATAAAATCTTTTTTAAAAAAGATTAGTACAACTACAAAGTTTACAATTGTTTTCTAATATAGACTATTTCACATTGTTTTAAATGTTTATTTACACATTTATTTCTTAATCATTCTTTCATCTTAATTCTAGTAATAAATAAAAATTATATCCTACGACATTAGATTATATTCACAACATAAAATATCTGTTCTCTAATTAGATGAAATATTCAAAACAGTGATTGAGAAAACTTTCCTATTGTACTGGATATCATTTGGAACATGATGCAATTAAATTCTAGAAATGAGCTATTGTTGAATTGAGAATACTGTCTAAATGAATAATCTTTACTTTCACAATCTTCACAATGTTTAAATATTGTCCAGAAAATTTTGGCTTTGTAAAAATGATCTGAAATGTAATGTCTTCCCATTGAATTCTCCATACAGAATGAAACTAAGGGAAAGAAAAATTGTTTCATTGATGATCAACATAGAGCACCTTTAAATGAATTTACTCTGGAGAAACAACCACTAGTCCCCATTTAAATCATCAAGAGTTATCTCCATTCTCCAGCAGTTTATAGAGGGTGCTGTCTAATTCTCTACAAAGGAGAAAAGAGATAGAGACCAGATGAGTTAAGAACTGCTCTTCTCTTTTCCACCTAGCAAATTTTCTGAATAGATTGTTTAACTGATGCCCAGGTTTAAGACTGACACTTTTCGATGTTCTTCATTTCACTGTCTTTATAAAGAGTTCAGATTAAACAATACTTGTGCATCTCAGCAAATGGAGAGCCACTTACTCTCTTTTAGCTAAAGTCAGAACAAAGGTGCATTAATAGTATATAAATCACATGATTCCTTCATTTTGTATATGTTTGGATTACAAATACAAAATGGTACAATTCCTCCAATTATTACCATATTCACCTATGATGGTTAATTTTATATGTTAACTTGATGGGCCATCAGGTACCTTGATTAAACATATCTGGTGTGTCTGTGAGACTGTGTCTGAATGAGAATAGCATTTGAATCTACAGATTTAATCAAATAGGTTGCCTTCCTCAATGTAGGGGGACATAATCCAATTCATTGAAGGCCTGAATAGAGCAAGCAGTGGAGGAAAGAGGAATTTCTTTTTTTTTCTGTTCACTGTTGAGCTAGGACAACTCATCTTCCCTGCCCTGGGACAGGGACTTCCTAACTTCAGCTCCCTTGATTTTCATGCTTTGAGACTCTGACTGAATTATACCACTGACTTTCCTTGGCCTGTAGCTTACACATGGCAAATCATGGGAATTCTCAACATGCATAATCGTACTACCCAATTTCTCATAATCTCCCCTTTCCTTTCTCTCAACTTGGTTCTCTTGACAACCCTGAAAAACACATTATTCTCAAATCACCTCCAACTACTGCAAGTTGCAATTGGTCCTGTAAATTCTCTTTAATATAAATGCATATGATAGCAAAAGAATGGAAGTGCATCACAAGCTCATATTGTTCAATATTATATGGCTAAAGAAACCCTCAATTTCCTCTCTTCAACAGAGATGACTAATAGAATTATAGAAGTAGGAGGATCTCAGCTATCTTACTACAATTTTGGTCATATTAACTGTTGCAGGCATTATCCTACACCCTTTACATGACAGGGTATAGGACACCCTTTACTTGACAGATAAGCAAATGGAGTACCTGAGAACACACTCTTAACAAATGGCAAAGCCAGTTCAGCTCTAGCAGCCCATCTCAAGAACTCATATCTCCAAACCATATGCCTTGGATGCCTCAAACTGTACAGCCTCCAGTAGAAAATTCTTTCATAGATCTGAACCAACCCTTATAGAATTTTTAATGTTTTATAACAGAATTTGCAAATATCAATGTCAAATAATCTATATTTTATCTCAGTTTAGCATGCTGGTTAATGTAATTTTGAGTTATTTGTTTTATAATTATAATTAAAATGTTAGAGTTTGATATTCTTATTTTATAAGGCTCAACTATCACTTAAGGTCAGAATGATAACTTATAGTATAAAAGTTACTACAAATCAAAATCTGCAATTATTTGAAATCATATACTCCATTCCAAATCATATATTATATATGAGGATGGGTAGATGGATAGATGCTCCTTGACATATGGTGCAGTTACAGCTGGACAAACTCATAAGCGGAAAGTTCATTTAACATGCCTAATTTACCAAACATCAGAGCTTAGGCTATTCTACCTTAAATGTGCTCAAAACACTTCCATTAGCCTGAAGTTGGCCATAATCAGTTGTACTCACAATTAGTGCACACTTGTACTCACAACTAATATACACAGTTAAAAACACACTGACACACATATGGGCATTTCATAGACATGATGAGGTGCAAAAATAAAAAAATATTATCTGAAAAAAAACCTGGCAATAAAGTACACTGTAGGTTATTGGTGTTTAACTGCATGATTGTATAACTGACTGGGAGCTGTGGCTTGCCACTGCCCAGCATCAGAAGAGAGTATAATGCCACATAGCACTAGACCTGGAAAAGATCAAAATTTGAACTACAGTTTTTATGAATGCATATTGATTTTATACCATTTTAAAGTTTAAAAATCATAAATTAGCAGAAAAAGTCATAAATTGACATGTAAGTTAGAGACTGTTTCTATACACACACATATACACACACCATTGTCATCATTATATCCTTCCAGGTATGCTATATATGTATGAGTACATGTGTACATATACCTATATGTGTATGAATGTGTATATGTGTATGTGTGTATCTATGTGTATATGTATACATATCAAGAAGGCATCTAGTCATGAAATATAAAAAATGGAGACATTTATTTAAAAAGATACAAGATGAAAGAAACATTGTATGTAGCAAAATGATGCCTTAGTTCCCTTCAAAGTAGGCAGCTTGGAACCTCACATGGTTCTCCCACTCGCCATCAGCTACCCTATTGTATTTTTCTAGATATCATCAATGGTCTGAAATCTCTCCCCTTTCAAAGGTGATTTTAGTTTTGAGAAAAGCCAGAAGTTGCAGGGAGCAAAACCTGGACTGTAGGAGAGCTGAGTCAACTGACTGATTTGATGTTAACAAAAAACTGCACGAGACATGAGGCATGAGTAAGCACATTGTTGTGATAAAAGCTGTCAATAACCCATTGCACATAGATGCAGCCTTCTGAATCATCTAAATAGTTTCTGCAAAGGAATGTTCAAGCTTAATGCAAAGTTTAATGAAGATTCATCTACTCAGTCAATTTGAATGCAATGGCCACAGAGTACGCACTCACTCAACAGTGTCTACCATCCCCAGTGACTAGTACAGTGAAGTCATCATTGTTCACACATGCGCATTCCAGTCAGCTCTTCTTGGCTGCCAGATTACATTGCTATTGTGCAAAGCATTCTCTTTATGTTAATAATGGTTAGACTTTTTGTGGACAGACTGGAATACACACACACACACACACACACACATACACACACACATAAATATATATGTTCACATATATGGAAAGAGTACAATTAATGGCATTATTTCTAATATGATAATAAATATGAAATGTGTAAATGCTCCTTTTTCCTTTCATGTTGATGTTTATATAATTTGGTCTCACTGTATAGTCAAGTGTATTAAAGTAATTAAATAGACTTGAACAGTTTTCTCTCTCCCACTTTAGACAAAATTATCTGATTGGCATGTGTGGCAAACCCAACTGAGGTAAGTTTTCCAAAGAGAATTGCTAGTTCTGTAAATATAGCACTTAAATCTTAAATAGTCTGTGATTAACCTTAAGCTCAGCAGACTGTAAACTTGAGACCTAAAATTTCCTCCAATCCCTAAAACTAGCAGTAACTAAATGGGAGATTTTCAGTAGATAGAGTCAACTTGGTTCATATTGAAGGTTTTTTCTGATTTTGTATATAACTCCTTTACAATAAAACATTTTTAAGTCAAAGTTATGAATTATTGATGATGTTTTATGGGTAAGATGGGCTTTAGAGATAGATCCCCACATCATGTAAATACCCTCCAGATAGTACATAATTTATTCTGAAAGCACAGCTAATTAATGGCAGAGAAATGATTGCATAGTTAGAAAAGTATTTATTCCTATAAGCAAATTTTCATCTAAAAAGAAAAACGATAATATATATGTGCTTAGACCTTTAGCAGGATGATCAGGAAGGATTTCCCACACATGGCGTTAGGAAATGAACTAGTAATGTTAGAAAATGAAGAAAAGATATATATTATTACAGGGATAAATCAAAGGTGGGGTTTATTATATTGGTTTGGTCAAAAAGTCATGTTTGTTTTTTCATAAAATAAATTACATTTTTTTAAATTTTCACCAATAACTTTATTGACTTGGATATTTTGAATATGTTGGCCATCTCCCATGTGGTATAATATTGATTGTTCTCATTTAATGTAATTATTTGATCACTATCAACTTCAACTGGTCTACCTGACCTTGGAACATTATTCAGCAAGAAACCTCTAAAACAAAATGTTAAATGACTTTTGACACACTAGATCAGTCACAGCACCTTCTTTACACACTGCACAAATCCTTTTTGTGTGTTTTTACCTTTTTTGAAATAATGAACCATAATACACTGAAAATGTTGCTTAGTTTCTTCCATCTTCAGTATTAAAATGGCTGCCCCAAAACTCACCAATTTTGATAAGTTTTTTTTAAATGTACACTGATACGACAGCAATCATAATACAAGCTAACAAAATTGGTTCATATAAAGTTCAAGACAAGTAAGCATCTTCTAAAGCCACCTCACAGAAAAAAAAACTAAATGGACTGTTTTGCTAACACAATATTTTATTATTTATGAAAAGATAACTTCATCTTTGTATCACTACTAGAGAACAAGCTGGTATTGATTGCTTGAGACTCACACTGGTTAATAAAGAGTTATTTTGTTATAAGAATTCCTGAAGTTCAACTAGATCAAGATGTAGTAATAGTTAAATGGTTCTTATGAATAGCAAAGGTTTCAAGCAAGCATATCTGTACAGTGTTCAGCTAGTGTTGAGACAAAAAAGGTAGTTGGTTAATTTTATAGAGACAAATATACCCCGTGTACCTTAGTGCACAATCATTTTAACAAAGAAGCTTGTATCAGCTATTCATTCTGGTACTAATAATGGCAGTATGTTCAATAATCAGTGGCCACATGTGGCTATTTACACTAAAATTCATATTAAAGTGAAGTAAAATTAAATTGTTTTGTTGTACTAGCCACATTCCAAGTACTCAATGTACACATGTATCTAATGGCTACTTATTGGATGGTGCAGATATAGAAAGTACCTTTCCCAGAAGGAAGTTCAGCTAGACATTTCTCCTCCAAAGGGTTCCCAGCAACAAAGTACTATAGCGAGGGTGTCAAATTTATTTTCACCGGGGGCTACATTAGCCGCACGGTTGCCTTCAAAGGGCTGAATGCAATTTTAGGACTGTATAAATGTAACTACCCCTTAACAGTTGAGCAAGAGCTGGGCACTGCCACTGGGTAGAAACAAGGTGCCATGCTGGATAAAACAAGGTGGAGGGCTGGATTTGGCCCGCGGGCCTTGTATTTGCCCCCTCTGCACTATAGGACTTGTAAGATTCTTTCATCTTGAAACTACCTAACAGTTTAGTATTATTTACTCCATTTTAGTGTTAATAACTTCAATTGAAAATTATAAATCAGAGAGTAACAGCTATTTGGGTAAAGAGTGTACTTCTTTTTCTTTTAAAACATATAGCATTTTATTATAACTTTATAACAATTTATTTATTGTGTTTTCATGTATATATGTGTATGTTTAACATATATACACATTTGTTACAAGTAAAGTTGAGGAAGTTCTTGAATCTCCTTTTAAGAGATTGTTCTAAATCTTCCCCATTTCAGCTCATGAAATTCCAAAATCAATGGAAGCATCTTTAAGGGCTTTTTTCTCTTACAGATTCTCCCTTCAGCATATATCATTAACCTTATCTCCAGAAGATATCCTGAATTGTATCATGCCAACAAGCTCACAGTGAATCAAGCTGAAATAATATTCTTTAATTTGATTTTTGAGTTGTCATTTATATATGGTCAGGTACAGAAATCTTAAGTTGACAGTATCAGTAATTTCTATGTATGTGTAAATTATATATAAATCTATATAAATTATATAAATTCTACATAAAATACAAATCTCTATACATTTTGCATACACACACACACACACACACACACACACATTCAAATTAAGATATAGCACATTTCCAATACCTCAATAGGTTGCCTCATGGGCCACTCTCTCAATGTATCTCCCAAGGTAGTGCCTATTCTGTAATTTTTAGCCTGTTCTTGAAGTGAATACAACTGTGGCCATACAACATGGACACATGTGACTGGCTCTTTTTGCTCAACCTTAGATCTGTAAGATTCATCCATGTTGGTATGTGTTATGGTATTTTTTTTCTCATTTCATTCTAAAATGGAAAACATGAAATACAAGTATGCTCTGAACTTCTAGTTTGGAAATATACCTCAACTCATTAATCCTTTTCATTGATGGGTGATTGGGTTATTTCCAGTCTGAAAGCATTTATGAATAAAGCTGCTCTTAGCACTCTTGTACATAAGTTTTGATGTTCAAATACACTCATTTTTCCTGGGTAGGTAATTGAAAGTGGAATGGCTGAGTCCTATCACACACATATATTCTGCTCTAGTAAATATTGTTGAGAGTTTTCCAAACAGGTCGTGCCAGTTCACAGTCTCTGTCCATGTGCATGCCTGTCTGTGTGGGACGGCCGCAGTAGTCTGCCTGAGTGCCTGTGAAGACTCGCACTGGTCTCCCTTCCTCAGCACTGGGATTTCTGTCATCTGTTTTGCTGTACAACATTCAGAAAAATGACAATCTATCTGAGAAAGTAATATTTGAGCACAGATATCAATGAAGAGAAAAGTAAACTATATGCATAATGGGTAGATGGAAAAACAAATGAGAGCCTGAGGCTATCTCATGGCCAATGCACTTGACAAAGGCAAGGAGGCCTTTGAGGATGGTGGGAAGTGGGGATGAAAGCAAAGGTGTGAAAGGTGAGAGCAGAGTGGTAACCAAGGACCCAAATGCAGGCCATATGGAGAAATCAGGAATGTTTCTGAATGTAATGGGAAGCCAATGGGAACTTTTGAACATGAGATTTATACTTTTTCAATGACATTCCTTTTAACCCCAAAGACCATGCTCTTTAAAATCATTCAAAAAATCATTTTATATCTGCTGTGGTTTCCCCGCCCATGCAAGTTAAATAAGCTAACATTTTCAACTTATCATTATGAATCAATAGTCCTTTAAAAATTGAAGAGATGAAAGAAAAAAAGATTGTGGGTATGGAAAATTACTCTGAATAGCTTATTAAAAGGATAGACTTTTGTATTTTTCTCACATATCAAGCTGGGCAATTAATACTGCTATGGCTGCTCAATTTCAGTGTAGTTTATTAAAATTAAAAAATTCCTAAAATAATTGTCCTAAAGTACATTTTTAAAACAGTAATCACCCTCTGGATTACAAATAATTATTTAATGATAGTGTGAATTTGCAATTCCACAGATTCCGGTGACCTTTCTCTAAACTGTCAGAATATACTCACCCTTTAAATTTCCACCTGCTTTCTTAGCCAGTGGTTATTAAAATTTACTGTTTCCAAAGTCAACCAGAGAACTCTTAAAAATAATGTAGAGTTAAAAGAAGCTTGTCCTAAAGTTCACATGGAAAGAAAAGCATGCAAAAATAACCAGAAAAAAAAATATTTCTTAAAAAAAAATGAGGAGAGGTAACTAGCTCTGCCATAAAATTAAAGCATTAAGACCTCTACAATTACAACAGTGTGGTAATGAAGTGCAAATAGAAGATAGACTATTGTAATTAAATGGAAGGCCCAGAAATAGACTCAAGTGCATATGAAGCTTAGATATATGATAAAGCTGACATCTCAAATTATTGGGACAAAAGGTAAAGAAATACAAATAATACTACTAATTTCTAATCACCCATCCAAGTCTGAAACACTCTTACTCTCTAGAGGGTGGGAATCTACTATCTTTAAAGTTCTTCAACCACCAGCCTGACACAAATCCTATGTTGGTTTCTAATAGCTATTGTAACAAATTATTACAAATTTAGGGGCTTCAAACAATAAAAATGTATTAACTTATTGTTCTGGTAGCCAGAACTCTGAAATGGATGGTCAGATGTCTAGAGATCAGAAGTTCTCAACTCTTGGCCAAACCACTGTGGCCTACGATCCCATTGTCACACCTTCAACTCTCAGCCTCCTGACTCTCTCTTATTAGGGTACTTGTGAATATGTCGGAGACACTTGAATAACCTCCCCATCTCCAAGTCCTTAAATTAATCCACTGGAGGTAAAATATCCACAAGATTTCAAGGACTAGGATAAATATCTAGCAGATGTGAAATGTGATGTGTTGTCTCGGCTAAAGTATGTGCAGGAAATCTGACATCACACAAATATGTAGTAAGGAAAGGGAGACCACTCTTCCCCCCAAGACATCTTTGGACTACAGTTAGAAATTCACTGGTGTGGAGGAATTTCACACATAATTAAGATCAGAAATTACAGGATTGCTTTCATTTAGAAGGGAAAAATACAAAAGCAAGAGGAGAAAAAAGGGTATAATGGGAGAAAAAATAAAGAAGAGAAAAACAGATGATCCGAAAAAAAGGAGAGAAAGTAAAAGTGGAAGAATAGGCTAACAGTACAAAAAAGTAAAGACAGAAACATCATGTGGAAAAAGAGAGAAAAGCAGAAAAAAGAAGAAAGAACAAAGAAAAGTGGTAGATACCAGAGAAGAAAAAACAACTGTGTAAGCTACACTAGAGCAGTGATTTTCAATCTTTTTCATCTCTTGGCACACATAAACTAATTACCAAATTCTACGGAATACCAAAAACATATTTTTGTCCATCTGAAAATAAAATAGGTATGATTTTGATTCATTCATATCAGATGGCTATTGTTGTGTTGGCTGTTGTCATTTATTTTTATTTGACAATCTAAGAGAAAAGAAGTCAGTGTCCCTGATTGAATAGTCAGATACTGCATGTTTAAAAAATTCTGGTGCCACACCAGTTGAGAAATGCTGCACTAGAGATATTGAAGAATAGGTATCACGTTGTAGAACTATATCAGAGTGATGGAGAGAGTTACAAGAACACTTCAGCGTATTAAATGCTAGAGAAAACTCAAGTGATTTTAGAAAAGACTAATTGATTCAGTGACAATTACGATAATAATTATTATAATCAATATTTATAATCAGTGACCCTAACACATATGTTCCTAAAATGGAATCAAAATAATAGAAAAATAAAATGGCATTTTTCAGAGTTAAGATATAAGCATAGATAGATTTTAAGCTATATTTAATTAGATTCTAATTCATTTAAATTTTTAGTTTCAATTAAAGAGTTATACATTGCAATTGCCCAGTGAGTTAACTGAAAATAATTTGGCACAACTTCAATATCCAATAATATGGGTTTAATTGAGGAGTAAAATTAAATGTCTAACAAGAGGGAATTAATTGGAACATACTAAATGTTTTTCACACCTAAGCATAAAATGAAAACACAGTCAAATGAGCAGAAGGGAAATAATTGGCTTATAATGAATTGTAATTTTGAAGTATAAACCACCAAGATTCCCCCAAATCCACTTATTTTCCCTTTATAGTAAATTTTGTTTTTAGATTAACACTAAGTTTGCCTTATTATGAATGCAATACTTAGTTCAGAATAATTAAGATATAAATATGTGAAAAAGTCTTAGAAAAATCACATATACCCAGATACCATCTTGAAACCAGATACCACAACTTACACAACTTTGATGTTTAAATTTCCAAATCCTACTCAATGATTAAGTAAGTTTTATTTATTTTGGATACACTTAAGCCTTCCAATTTGGAAACTTTAAAATGTTCCACCAAATAAATAAATAATAATAAAATAAAGAAAAAATTAAAAATAATATTAAATAAAAAATAAAGTGTTCTACCCAGGAGACTATTGTTAACATTGCTCCATCCAGTATTCTAGAGATAGATATTTTGGGGTTTCCAACTCATACCTTATTGTTTAGTATTAAATTTGAATTAAGTTTTTTCTGTGTTATGAATGCTGTATGTATAACTGACTTAAAATTGATTAGAAAAAAGTACAAAATCTAAGTATATTTAACAAATAAACTAAAATAGAAATCCATAAAAATTTACAAAAACCACAACATAATACATCAAAATTACAAATGCTCAGAACACTAGTAAATGGAATTCAGTTCTCAAGAAAAAGTATCATGGTGATCAATTTTATTTTTCTCTTAAACTGTTTTAGACACTTAGCAGGGGAAAGACTTGGGAGGCTGGAAGAAGAGCAAAGGTTAACTTCACAATGCTTTTCTCTTCTGAGGACTGAACTAAATGATTTTCCCAGTTAATAGTTGAATGGGAAAATAAGTCATTCCCCAGATTTTATTCTTTTTAATTTATGGGATTAACAATTAACCCTTAATAATTAAAACTGGGATGTGGCTGTGCTCCCAGGTGGGGGAGGTCATTGTTCTCTCAGGTTAGTTCCACTCTCACTCCCTAACATAATTGGCCTATACCAAATACACGCATTTTTAAATATCACCCTGGGACCACTGGATGTGCAGTTAGCTTTTGCCTAAAGAACATACTAGGTTAAGTCAAAATATTATGCCAAATTAATTTCAAGTCCACACTACTTTCACATGCTTATAAAGTAAAATAAACTAAAACTGCTTTCTAGAATAATTCCTACCTAAATATACAGCATGCCACAAAAACTGATGCAACTTACTTAAAATTTGCCCATCAGCTCAATGGCAGAAATATACCTCAAAGAACACATGTATTTAAATGCTTCACATTTAAATACTATTTATTTCTCTTCTCTTTATCAAAATCCAGGAATAAAAAATTAAAGTCCAAAATTTAATTCCATTTCAAAAGTACTAAAATTTCAGGAAATAAATCCCACAATTACCATTCTAAATTTCTTTCTCTGCTCACATTCTGCCAGAGGAGTCTCATGGAATCCAGATAATTATCCTTTCAATTGTTTTTTTTTTAATTCTTTTTTAAAATATTTTATTTATTTATTTTTAGAGAGGGAGAAAGAGAGAGAGAAACATCAATGTGCAGTTGCTGGGGACCGCGGCCTATAACCCAGGCATGTGCCCTGACTGGGAATCAAACCCGCGATGCTTTGGTTTGCAGCCTGCATTCAATCCACTGATCTACATCAGCCAGGGCTCAATTGGTTTTCTCAGGAATGAAAAAACATGTTCTTAGTCTTTAAGCTTGAATTAATTAAACCCTAATCTATTTATATTTTACATTATAAATAAAGATGTTAAAACAACAGTGCCTGGTACATACTAAGAATGATCAATAAAATTTTATTACCATATGTATGTACTGTTGTATCTACAGAATCTTTTAATAACTACAAAGACATACCATTGCTATACCAGACTTATACTGATAAAATCTAAAGAATATGAGGAATTCCTAAGTATCTATAAGTGATATTACATTCTCAGTGTTGTCTGTACTCTGTTCTAAAGTTGCCAAAGGTTTCTGTTGTTGAAGCAAAGTTCAGTTCGCCAAGTTACTACAAATAAAGGAAAAATCTTCTTGGTTTCACTTCAGCAGGGTGCCAGTTAGCCTGTGCAGACTGATGGTGTGTACAATCTATAGGTTTAATATCAATGGATAAAAAAAGTGGTTAATTATGTACCAAGTTTACTTTATCAGGAAGGGAGGGATGTGGGACAGATCAACCCATTCCTTCCTAGCAATTAATATTTGTGATGAACCATCTTCATGTACACTGTGGACATCTGCAGTGAGGTTGCCCATAGTCTGAGTTTTACATGATAAGTTCCCTGCTTTCCCATCTGGCATTTTAAGCCACTTACCATTGCTTCTTTCTCTGAAAATTGCTTAGCCCCGTGAAACCTGCCTACTAAAGAAAAGTTTCTCCTCACTATATTTTTTCCCCAGCTGGAAAATTACCCTCAGCAGAATCGTCACTCAAAAGTTCAGCTGAACCCACCCTGGCTGGTGTGGTTCAGCGGACTGAGTGCTGGTCTGTGAACCAAAGGGTCACCAGTTCTATTCCCAGTCAGGGCACATGACTGGGTTGCAGGCCAGGTCCCTGGTGGGGGGTGCACGAGAGGCAACCACACATTGATATTTCTCTCCCTCTCTTTCTCTCTCCCTTCCCCTCTGTCTAAAAATAACTAAATAAAATCTTTAAAAAAAAATGTACATCTGATCCTTCTGAAACATGTGCCTTGAAATTCTGAAAAGGACCATAAACCTACCTCAAAAATTGTTCTTTTGATAAATTTTCCATTTTCCATAACTTGGTAACTTCTAGCACTTTAAGAGTGGCAGGTGATTTGTTTGCTAGCTCTCTTTTCTGCTTTATTGGAATACCCCCTAGCGCTCCCTTTTCCTCTGTTGTTTCTCCTTTTAGGCAGGTTCAGCGGATTTTCATCTACTTAAGTTATCCCCTTTCTTCTATCCTAAGTCTACTTTCTTTTCTTATTCTCCTTCTTTGCTTTTGGGTGAAGATATTATTTTTTAAATTATTGTTAGTATTAAATGCTTAACTAAGCCAGGATTAGACTTCATCTGCTAATATGCTGCCCAGTTTCCCTGTATTATATTTCATGTTTCTATATCTTTCCTTTGAGTTCTAATTATATACATTTCCCTGGTGTGCTATTTAAGGGAGTAATCATATTGAAACTGATCTAAAAATAAGATACGTCAATATTATCTTCTTAGGCTCCTTTCAAATATATCCTAATTTCTTTTTCTTATCATGTTAATGTGTCCCATTCCTCAATAAATGATCAGCCCAAAAGCTTTAATTATTGATTTCATGTGTGAAATTTAACAAGAAACCCTTCAGAACTTCCTCAGTACTTCCTCTCAGTACTTCTCCAGGGAGTCCCTCCGGGTTATTGCATCAGGCCACACCTCTTTCTTTCTGTTAGGTTTCACTGGCTCAAGTCAACCTAGTAATAACTCACATATTGCTGCCCTTAGAATACCATTTTAGGAGCAGTAAGTTCTCAGTAAATCTGCTAGAACATGAGCTCTATAAAGGGCAGGGATTTTTGTCTTCTTTTTTTTCTTTGATGTATTGGAAGTGCTTAAGAAAGCATTTTTTAAATGAATAAATAAATCTGTATTTTTAGCCTGTATATAGATCATCTAGATCTAATTTGGCTTCAGTGACCTTGCTCCCTTTTAAGTATGCTCCTCCTATACTCCCTGACACTTCCCCAGTGTGCTTGCTGCTGTTCCTAGGCTTAAAATAGTGTCTGGAGCTTTATTCCTCTAACATCTTGAAATTTCTCTGGTTTTCAAAGTTCTTATACTCTTTTGGTGCCAATAGATTCTCCACAATAAAACACCCCACATGCAAGCTTCCTTTACTGACTTTGACCTTGAGATGTGGAGTAATCTCATTCAAAGTGTCTTCTACTCCTTTAAAATGGAAGCAATATTTCCATAGAAATGGAGAGCCCTTTCTATTTACTTATTCATTAATAAGTATTTACAACTCCTGCATGATTGAATATGCTGACTGGCTCTTGGAGGCAATATCCACGGTCAAAGCTTATATAATTAATAACTCAGACATGATTTGAAACCATGTGTTAGAGGAGAGGTAGGGATGGCCCTCCAACTGAGGCCAGGCCACATAAATACAGTCAGATATCTACTTTACAGTATTTTTCCTTTGGTCCTGAATACAACTAATGACAAGATTAAAATGAACTATGATTCTAGCTACTGATTTAATATACTAATTAATGTTCAACACTGTAATTATACTCCAATGCTCTGTACCCATGTGACACATAGCTCGTCTCTGAGTCACAGCCTCTATGCTTTATTGAGGAAATACAGGGAGGAAAATGTCTCACAGCAACCGGCATATACCAAGTCCATATACTGTTTCTTTGAGGTAAGCTTCAGGAAAACTAAAAGACTCTCTTCTTGTTTCTCTAATCCCTGGCTTCTCAGTACCTACCTAGGTGACCTTTGTTTTTCAAGGTCAGCCGCAGAGGCATGGATAATCACGTTGGCTAAAACAACCATTTTTTTCCTCCCTTTTACAAATAAATACCTTGAATCTTATCATTAAGTCCTTAGAAATGCCAAATGTATTTATTTATCACACTGATATTTGTGAACACAGACTAAATGAAAGTGCTTTAGGTGCTAGAAATGAAATTGTTCACAAAAGTCACATGGCTTTCAGTCTAGCCACAAGGCAGATGTTAAATAGATGTTAATAAATAATAACATAAAAATTTATTATATATAGTATATTATCAATCTTAAAATATACATTTTGGCCTTGGCTGGTAGTTCAGTTGGTTAGAGCATTGCTCTGGGACACCAAGGTTGTGGGCTTGATCCCTGGTCAGGGCACATACAGGAGTCAACCAATGAATGCACAAATAAGTGGGACAATAAATCCCTCCCTCTCTCCCCCTTCCTCTCTCTAAAATCGATAAATACATTTTTAAAAAACATATTTTTCGCATGTTATTGCACTTTATCACTCTAATGTGTCTGAACAATCGATGGTGTTTCATGATCTCTAAACACCAGGCAAGCAGCAGTCATCGCACAATTGTCATCATCCGCATGTGACTGAGCTGCCCACTATTGTCACTGAGTTTGAATTATGTGCTTTGTTTAAAACACACTGGTGAATTCCAGTGACATTTTAAATGTCTCCAAAAGATAACATCGTGCATGATATTTTCTTGGAATTAAAAAATGGTATTACACAAAAAAAACAGGGAAGATTTTGTTAAGTGTAGTATGAGGGAAGAGGTAATTAATAGTTAGAATGTGAAGAAAGCCTACAGACTATATTAGTGAATTTTACTTTTATCCTAAGTGTGATAGTAAACCATCAAAATATTTTAATCAGGTAAATAATTTGATCCAATTTGTATTCTACAATATCAGTCTGCTTGAATCATGTAAGCTGATTGAGAAACAATACCAGAAGGAGAGCCACTTAAGAACCTATTAATAATGTAGGATAGAGATTGGAAAAAGTATACAATTTGGAATACATTTGGAGTTACAATCTGTAGGATTTGACAGTGAGCTGAATTTAGGGAGGGAGAAAATAGGAAGTGTCAGGATGGCTCACAGATTTCCAGACTGAAAGATTGGGCATATGATTTAATAAGGGGGTATATTTTATAAGATGATTAATACTGGAGGAATGATTAAGACTAGAGTCCACTTGAAAACTGAGGACAAGAATTCCTGTAGAAAAGTGTATTACTCATTATGTCACTCAAGGTAGTTAGGGGACAGAATCTACACTGCCTATTTGAAAAAAGAAAAGAAATTTCAGTATAAAGAATTATTAACCAGTAAAACATTGTTAAGTGCTAAAAGTAATAAGGGGACTTTAAAGGAACGTAGAAGCTGTACGTGAGAAAAGGCAGCTACTCCCCCTAGAATGAGGAAGAAAAATGATGAGGAACAAAAAGGAACTAAGACCTTTGAGACACGTAGCTCAGTCAATCCCGAGATTCAAACTTTTGCAAACAGAGTACATGGCTGCCACAGGGAAGCACAGCCTGCCAGTGGTGAGGAAACTTGTCAGAGGGTTTGGGCTGACAGTAGTCTGTAGAAACAATCAGCTTTCAGGATGTGAGCCTTTAGAAGAACTGCGGGTAGGGAGAACTTGGCCTGAGGGTACAACTGGAGCTTGTCCGTGCTGGGGTTTGGAGTCTCAGGCTCAGTAATATGAATGGAGACCTTGAACCTGGAAAGGAAGCCTTTTCCTACAGCTGTCACCTTGCACAGTCACTCCAGTGCCCTCTATTGATGAATCGTAGCATTCTGCCAGCTGGCAAGAGTTTACATATCCCAGCTCCATTATCACAAAGGTAAACAAGAGTAAATTTGGAACTGAAAGACAATGAATTCATCATTGGCACAGTAATTACATGTTAAATCTTTTGATAATATTTTATGGTAGATATATTAGTTACCGTATTTATTCTACCATACTTAGGGGACTGGCTGAATATAACGCCAACCAACAATTATTAACAGATGTCAAATAAAAACAACTCTAACATAATTACTAGAATCAGTGGAGTGATTACATTACAAGGTATGAAAATGTTGAATCACTATATTGTACACCTAAAACTAATATAATTAATAGAATATTGTATTGAAATCATATGTAAATTAAAACTCAATCCACTAATCAATCAATCAATCAATCCATTAAAAGAATAATTCTGGACCTTGGCAAGGAAAGACTTTATTAGAAAAAAATACTGCAAGAGAGGGAAAGGGACTACTGTAATGGGGCAGAGGACTATTGCATAAGGGGACAGCTCAGGTTGTGAGATCCTGAAGTGTCTCAAAGGTTGGGCAGAAAAGGTTTGTTTGTTTGTTTGTTTGTTTAAATAAGGAGTAACTAAAGCCAAAATGGGTGGGGATGTGGGACTAAAGGATAGTAGAAAGTAGATCAGAAAATGTTTTATCCTGAGGCCTCAACAAGAGCTTGGAAGAGGTTTTAAGAAAGGTCATATGTTTCTTCCCGCTGAGGGTGTGTCAATGTCTGGGGGCCTGAGGGAAAGGGGGAAACTCAACCAAAGTTTGGTTAACAAGCATTTTGTTCAGACTGGTTATCTGGACAAGTAGTTGAGCTAATCATTTAGAAAGCAAAAGTATGGGAATCTGGAGGGTCTGTGTCTGGCCTTGCCATAGGTAAATGAAGAAGCATCCATGTGTCTTATCTAAGTCATGTGGGGAAGGACGGTTCTTCAAAGTGAGGCCATTTCAGATACACAGAAGCATTGGGGGTGTTTCTTTAACCTTCACTGTTCCAGGATTACATGGTTCAGTTAAAGTTTAACATTGTCACTACTGATCTGCATGTAAAATAAATATTGTTCTTTTCAGAATTATTTCTATAATAAACAAGTAAATCACTTTTCCTATTACTCCTAGCAAGTATGTAGAAAAGTCTGAAAGTCAGAACAAGCGAAGGGTCTCTTTCAAATTACTTGAATCTTGTAGTTGAAAAAACATGAGGAAAAAAAAAGCTAGAACAAAATTATACAATAAGACTTTTACATAAAAGCATTCTTTTGTACCAGATTTCAACTAAAAGAACTGGAAGCTGAAATATTACATAGTACTTAGAACTCAGTACAAATCTTGACACTGCTTATGCAAAACATTGTAAGAGCCCTGGCTAATGTAGCTCAGTGTATTGAGCATGGGCCTGTGGACCAAAGGGTTGCTGGTTTGATTCCCAGTCAAGGCACAAGCCTGGATTGAGGGCCAGGTTCCCAGTAGGGGGTGCTTGAGAGGCAACCACACACTGATGTTTCTCTCCCTTTATTTCTCCCTCCCTGCCCCTCTCTCTAAAAATAAAAATAAAATCATAAAAAATACATATAAGAAAGTAAATTTGTAATTGGAGCTAAGAGAAAGGAAGAAGATAAGAAAACAAAGTGCAGAGTTCAACAAGGAGGTACCTTACTTACTACTTCCCTAGCTAAAGTTCTGAAAGATGAGGGAATGCTTGTGCTTTTAATTTCTGTGGCTCCCTTTTTGCTGTGTTTTCACATGCAGACCAGAACAGAGAAAGCCTGAACTGTGACTATTTAGAAGTATTTATCTATCATATGTTGGCAGCATCTGCAGAGTGTCATTAAGAATATTTCAATATGCAATGCCAACATGACTAGTATAACAATGAAATGTTGATGAAAATAATGTTGTTAAAAAATGATGAGGAGTGTCCTAAAGCAATTCAAGGCTGGACAGGTTCACATAGGATTTGGGCAGACAGAAGAAAATTCGCGGAGCTGTGGGGCTGTCAAACCTCCTTTTATTCCAGGTCGGTGAGATCATGCTCACAGCAAGCTGTAAATCCAACTGGGGGAAGTCCTGACTGCCATATATACTAAGTGCACACAATGCCAGCAAGGTGGGAATGCTGACCTTCAGTTATATAACAGAGCTTCACTCAACACATACAGGCCCCTACTCAAGGTTATATGAACACTGCTAGATTTTGCTTTCCCAGACATCCCGGTGAGGGAGCCTGACTGACTCCATTGTCCTTACAAGGAGGACACAAGGGGTCCCGGCCCTAAGAAGGCCATACCCTTAACAGGAAAGAAGTTTTAACATCAGGTCATGAGCCAATATAAAATTAATTCCTTTTTCTTTGTTAACCTATTTGTTTTAAATACATTTCCATTTTTTTTTAGATTTTTTTTAAAGATTTTATTTATTTATTTTTAGAGAGGGAAGGGAGGGAGAAAGAGAGAGAGATAGAAACATCAATGTGTGGTTGCTGGGGGACATGGCCTGCAACCTAGGCATGTGCCCTGACTGGGAATTGAACCTGCGATGCCTGGTTCACAGCCCGCACTCATTCCACTGAGCTACACCAGCCAGGGCAATACATTTCCATTTTAACTGCCACTTATGGGAGGACAATATTTTTCTACCTGAAAAGGCCATTGCAAGGGAGAATTAACTTAATTTGTGAAGCCCTTTGTAATTTCACATTGTCCAGAAATCATCCCTTTCAACCACTCTAGTAAGGAAGTATATCCAATGTCATGCTTTTAGAGACAATTAACTTTTAAAGTCAGGGAGATGTAAACTAGGTATGTACCTGCCCTGAAAAAATTTTGTTCATTGCTCTGCCTCTCAGAAGTTTCCAAGTTTAGAATAAAAGGTACATCAAAATATATTTAAAGTCACAAACTATAAATTAGCCAGAAAAATTATAATACTATTCGCATCTCCTTGTCTAATTCTCAGCAATAGGCTTTTATTCTGTGTGACTGCAAACCATAAAGAATTTTTCTTCAGTTTCTTTATCACTGCAGTTAGGCATATAAACCCAAATGCACCAAAGAATCAGAAGTGCAGACAGTTCCATAGTGCCCGGAACATGGTCAGTCCTCAGTGACTCGGCCTCTGTATAACTCCATGCTCTCACCCAAACACTCAGCCTAGAGTACTGCTGGGTTCAATGTTGGAGAATCTTATTACCTTCTGTACTTCTTTAACTGGTTATTTCAGAGCACATTTTAATAACTTCTCTTGCTTTACTATTCTTTTCAAATAGGTAGCACTTAATTTCTTAACACTTTCTTTCTTTCTTTCTTTCTCATTCTAATGAGATTATTGCTGAATGATACACATCTTTCATAAAAGTTTAGTTTATTTTCCCATTCTCATTTGCAACTAATCCATGTCCACACAGCAACAACTCACCATAAAATTATTTTTAATTACAAATCCATCTTGGTTTGGGTACAGAGACTAGTGCATAGTAAGTTTTCATACTGGACACACATAGAGAAATTCATTTTTTAACAAGAAAGTGCATGAAGGCAATAGGGAGCTACTATTAGGGAGCATGGAATACTGAAGTGCTATCTCAGAAAAGTTGAATTTTATAAATATTGGAACAAAGTTCCCCAAAATAACTTGCAACAATTACAGTTTGATGAGGGGAAACTTGTAAAAACCATACAGAATGGAAGTTCTCATATTTCCGACTGAGAAAGTTTAAATGAAGAAAATTTGGGGTGAGAAAAAGAAACGGTGAGGTCACAGAGGCAGTAAAGGTGTGAGGTGACGGCTGTGACACAGGAAATACAGCAGAGTGAACGCAAAGCCGCCATTCTGTCTTAGACATAGTCATGGCCTCCGCAGATCCCAAAGTGTGCATATGTGCACATTGAGCCACTCTGATGTGATCTAATTGACTCAAATGGATCATTCATTCTTTTACATTTCTGGCCTAAATAATCTATACCAAATTTTATCAAGCAAATCCAATCTTTCATCATGAAAACAATTTCAGAGAAAGGAGAGAATATACTATGCATTCATGAGTGTAGGAGTCACAATTGTTAAGTGCCTAGTAATCTGTTCAGGTGAAAGGTGCTATACAATGTAAGCCCAACATTTACATAAATAGATTACATCTACTGGTTTGCAAAAGTTTCTTAAGAGATTTCCGCATCTTAATTATTTTTTCTGAGCTCCTTCTTGCAATAACCATTCATTATTGACAACATTCTAATGCAATTTTTTCCCATAAAGGGTTTTATTGATTTAACTAGAAAAACAGAGTAACTCAGAGACCCATTGAGAAGCTTCCATAATGATAATGAATGATAAAGCAATGACAGCTATGGAGGTGGGTTAGGGGTCAAGGATTGAGCAAAACAGAAAAAGGATTCGTGGCCATGGGCACACACAACAGTGAACAGTGTGGTGATTGCTGGAGGGAGGGAAGTAAAAGGGGACTAAATGGTAATGGTAAAAATATACAATAAAAATTAAGTAAAATATAAAAAAAAGATAAAGCAAGCAAAAAATAAAATACCCTAGATAATGAAATGTAAGTAGCAGCCAAACAATCATGTTTTCTCTTGTGTATTTTATGCAGAAAGGAGGATCTTTTAAAGGTAGATAAAAAGGATGTTCAGTTCAATTGCTCCTATATTTTCCTTCATTTTGTTCTGAATGGCTCTTTAACAGAGATTGCAAACACCACTGGGAGAAGAGCTGATTGGAAATAAAAAGTCTCAGTGGTACATGTATGTATACATGGACTGCAACTCAGATTTTGAAGCATGGGGTTGCTGAGTCAAAAAGCTCTCTGAGAGTGTTATTGGGAAAATGACAACTCTTCTTGAATGAATCTCATTAATGGAGAAAGTCAAGCCTAGCAAGCCACTTGTAGTAGGAGTGACAGACTCGGAAAAAAAGAAGAGAGTAGGTCATATTGATGACACTTGTTTTTGTTTTTATATGCCTTTAAAATTGGCTAGCTAGAACAAACAAGATTTTATGTTGATGTTTCAAAGCTTTCTACAGCTTTTGTTGCTTTGCTAAGGATAAAATACTTTTTCTTTTATTCTTTTGCTATGAATATTCACTACACACAAGTAAAGAAGTATGGGGGAAAGAATTTCTCTGAGAAAGTAAGATTAAGGAAACACAGTTTTCAATAAAGTGAGATATTCCCTGAAGGTTGCTTTTTTTTTTTTTTTTTAGTTTGTTTTCGCTTTGTAACAATACATAAGGTAAGGGTTAACACAACACTTAAGGATTTAAAGGACAAACTATAAATTCATTATTTTGTTTATTTAAATCTATCTCACTTATTCTGAGATTTTGTATTTAGTATACCTATTGTTGCATAATTTCACTTCAGAAGATTTCCCTCTGTTGATCTTATCATAATTACCTCTTTTCTGTACTTGATGTTAGCACACTTAATTTGTAAACAGAGTATTCTGATGTTTAATATTACCTAGGTAGTACCTGGACAGCAGAAAAGATAAAAAACACAGGCTATCTCTTACAAGACATGTACATTTTGAGGTTAACAAAGCGTAAGGAGATATTTTCTGCAGTTTCTACTAAAAGGCCCAAGATCTACAATAGCTCCTATATAAGTATTTAGGGCTCCCTCTGGAGTTTAAAATGATATGCCACATAAAAATGACCTACATGGCTTAATTGATTTTTACAATATGCAAACACATTTTAGCCGATTACAATTTGTACAAGTTCAAAAGAAAGATAATTTTCTTCTCATCTAAAGATTGTTAAGCAAGAATTTGAATTTTCTTGTCTTCTTTTTAACAGTGTAAATCACTAAAGAATCATCAGATTTTTGGCCTCAGAAGGAACCTTGGAAACCATCCAGTCTGCTCTTATTTCCTGAACGTGTAAAGCAAAGCCAGGAGAGACTTAGCGACTTGCCTGTTATCTGAGGAAGGACACAAAGGCAGGTCTCCTGACCACTAAATCCAGACTTCTTTCCACCAAATGTCTTCCCTTCTTAGCAAAATTATTGTTCTGACTTCAGTCCTTCTCCTCAATATCTTTTTTTGCCTTTTGACAGTTTTATGCACATTTCTTTCACAGCCCATTATCACTGATGCATTTATTACCACACACCTTGATGTTTTATAGTCAGTCTCAAATATTTAAGGCACATGCATTGTGTAATGTTTTGCCAGTTTTTCAATACAGGAAGAGACAGCAGCTGAGGTACATACCTGTTCTATTAAAAATAGAACAGTGGGACTATCAAGTTTTAAACTGCTTTGATGGCTTATAATAGGAAGCCTTGTCAGAATAGCAGGAGCTCAAATTCTGATTGATTAGTGTGGTCTGGTACATCATAGCTGACTGCCTTAGACCTGGGCTCTTGTGTTCATGCTATCTCTGGGTTACTGAATTCTGTGAAAATGTGATCACATGACTGCTGTTCTGCTGCGACCATCACAAAAATAATGTGATAAATGTTGCGAGGGTTTCTCAGGGCACAACATTTTTCAATAAAGAAAAAATTGTGACAATGGCATGCAATATTTCAAGCCTACTGTTCTGTTTTCCTACTTACTTTTTAAGCTATTGTCTTCTAATATGTTTCTACTTTCACTGTTTATCATTTTCTCCACCTCCGGGTCTACAACATGAGGAATGCTGAGGTTTGGTAAATGTGCTTTATTGTTTTGGTTGCCATTTTGTTTTTGAGAAATATCTGATAACATGGAGAACAGAACACTGTACAATTTTTTCCCTGGGTTTTTTCCTCTCTAAATTTCAACATTCTGTTTTCTTTTTAAAAGATGTACAAACTCTAATAAATAAAGAAAATCCTGTTATATACATAGTATTCAGGATGAAGCTGAGTTACTCTAACCCCAAAAGTTACTTTATAAATTGTTTACATGTATTTTTGCTTAATTAGTTCCTGTTTTCTTTACTTGTAGTTCTCATGGTGAGTTTAAAATGCAGCAAACATCAATGGAGCTGGAAAGGAGACAACTGTTGCTTACAGTGTATTACTCACTCGATTACTTTATGTGCTGATACTGAGCCTAACTCCTCAGATCAATTCTATCAATGGTGAACTTTCATGTGTTCAACCAGGATCAATTAGGCCTTAGTGCATCCTTTTGAAGTATTTAACATTCATCAAATGAGATGCAAATTTATCATTTTTAATGCTTTTACAAATGTACCTGCTTCAGTGGCAAAATTCATCTACTGGTCATAATTAAGATCTCTTACCCTAAAATTACAATTATAACCATGGAATGTATCCATATATTACATTGACACCAGATGGAATTAAACCCCTTGGTTTAATTGTGTAATACAGAATTTACAGAATACAACCTCTTGGTTGTTGTTCTGTAATACATCAATTGTTTACCTGGTTTTGCCCAATTTAAGTATAAAAGTTTGATTGTAACAGAGAAATTTCACCTAAATCAAGGATTTTTTAACTTAATCACCTTATGAGGACAAGGATTTACTGTCTTTACAATTTATAAGGAAACTTTAATAGATTATGGCTATTTAATATAATGTATATATAGGTGTGTGTGAGGGAGAGAGAGAGTGAATGAAAGAGAGAGAATTCTTATATCTGTTTTCAGTTTCTTAATAAGGAAGCCTATTGATCCTTAACTGGTGGTGTTAAGATCATTCTTCCCATTATTACTTAGTATGGACTTCTCTACGAATGATTCAAGGCAGCTTATGATAACAAGTTATAGTTTGTTTCAGGCTGTTTGTATTAGGATATGTATTTATTATTTTAGGAAACATTACCATTTAAAATCATATTTGTTGAAATTACGGAAATCAAGTGCCTATTCTTAAAAAGTCAATGTACTAAAGTGACTTATTGAGGACAGAGAGAGCCCACTATTCCTCCTGTACCATTCTCTGTGAATTTCTTCTAGCAGAGGATGCATATGGGAAAGGAAGGCAGGGCTGACGTGACTGTGCCTCTGTAGAAAGGAGTCAGGGTTACTGGCTGCCATCCTTGAATGACAACCAAGTGATACCTGTCTGATCTCCTGGGATGAGTGGCAGCAATATAGGCATTTTGGTGGAGTTTTTGGTTTAGCACATAGATTGCAGAGTGTATGAAGATGATGTATGTATATGTTAAAAATTGCAGAAGACCACAGGTTGCAATCTAACTGAAGAAACATTGTACATATTTGTACAGATGACAATGACACATCTGTCCTCTTCATAGTAGGAACCTTGAGACCTCACACAATTCTCTCAGTCCCCATCACCTGCTCCATCTTATTTTTCTGAACCTCACTGATGGTCTGAAATCTGTTCCTTTTCAAAGGTGGCTTTAGTTTTGGGAAAAGCCAGAAGTTGCAGGGCACCAAATCTGGGCTGTAGGGGAGCTGAGTCACCTGGGTGATTGGACGTTTACTAAAAATCTCTGCACAGGACATGATGCATCAGTGTGCACATTGTTGTGATGAAGCTGCCAATCACCAGTTGCTCATAGCTGCAGCCTTCTGAATCATCCAAATAGTTTTGCAGAGGAATGTTCAAGCTTAATATAGCTTGATGCATATTCATTGCTCTATTCACTCAGTCATTTTGAATGTGACGGCCACACAGTACACATGTTCAGTCAATTACATCTGCTATCCCCACTGACTAGTACAGTGAAGTCATCATTGTTCACATATGCACATTCCAGTCCATTCTCCTTGGCTGCCAGTTTATGTTGATGTCACACAAACCATTTTCATTATATTAACAATGGCTGGAGGTTTTCCAGGCAAGCCTCATATACCTAGCTTAGACAGGATGCAATCATTAGCCTTTAAAGGATCATGCTGGTTTCTTCAGGGTATTAGAACCAAGTCAGACTTCCTGCATTACAGATGATAAAGGATCAATCATGGCCACATGTGGAAGTCATAACAGGAATGTAACAGAACTCAGAGAAGTATGACAAGGTAAATACACAAGAATATGAAAGGTAGGCTTACTTATTAACTTTTTTGATAAAGGTTCCATGGACATTCAGGCAAGAAGAGAGCCTTACAAGAATATTACCATAATTCCAAAGATTTCAACAGAATTTAATTCCATTTAAGCATTAATTAAACAAATGAGACTTGCATGCAATTCAGAATTCAATATTTTTCCTCCCTTCTTGATGCTCATCTAAACCATCTGTGTATTTGGTTCTTTCCTGTCCCTGAGTGAAATCTTGGACAGGCCTAAAAACTTATCTTCTGACTCGTAGAAAATAAAAGTTTTCTCTTCAGAGTTACCAGCCTAATCTCATTCGTACAATTAAAATGTCCATTATTTGTAATAGCCAAAAATCTGAATTATATTTTAATTATAACTTTCTCCCCTTTCCTGAGTTGGACATGAACATTTTACATGACTAGTAGTGTCCAGAGGGTCATGATATACATGGCAGGATAGGCATTTAAAGATCCCATTCTTTCATGGAGTACTATGATTCTCAGGATCTCTCCCATTATTCAATTTGTCTTTTGCTCTTAGATAGAGTAAGACAACCCAAGACTGGCCTTCTCTTTTCATATGGCCTAGATTTGGTCAACAAGAAACATATAGCCTTGATCTATTGTATTGAGAGTGACAGTGCAGTTAATTTACTAATGCAGCACTCTATTCTGCTGCGACAGGCCATTTCATGCAGTCTTTGACTCTGTTTTTTGTTTTTGTTTTTGTTTTGTTTGTTTGTTTTTTAATAAAGAGTATGGGAGAGGAGGTGTTCAGATGTGTATCTAATAGCATAGAAGTCCCCTGTGCTCCCAAACTACATATACCATAAATCAAGACCCAATTTGAAGTGAGATAAATCATAGTCTCCATTATTCCTTTTTAAACAAATAGAAGCATCTCTTAAGAAATTTTCCCTCTAATTCCCAAAACAACCTTTGAAATTGAGGCAGATCTTGACCTAAAGATGGAAAAATTGAGTTACGGTCTCTTCAGTTGCATGTATAGCGTAAGTGTCTAGCACCTCACTGTGGAATGCCAGAGCCCTTACCACCTGACATTTTATTCTTGGTCTCCTTGGTCACTTGGACATGCTGGCACATAGACACATAACCACATATAGAGCACTCGTGCCTTTAAATAGTAAGCCTAATCATACCAGTTTCCTTCCTTCCAATATGTTATCCAAAATGGTTGCTGTCAACTTAATTAATTGAAAAGAAGGACTGGGTATTTTAGCATTCATTCACCTCAGGTTTCTTGTTTTGTTTGTGTTGATTATAAGCTACATTCTTTCTTTCCCAGTCAGTATTCTTATCATCATCACAGTATTGCCTACTGTGATGATGATAGAGATGTGTAAATTTCTTTGGCAGAAAGATTAATGTCTTACTTGAGTCTGTTATAGGCTGAATTCTATTCCCTAAAAATTTAAATGTTGAACTTCTAACCCCACAGTACTTCAAAATATGACTATATTTGGAGATAGAGTTTTTAAAGAGGCAATTAAAGTTAAATGAGGCTGTGGGCTTTAGTCCACTGTAACTGGTGTTCTTATAAAAAGAAAAGACTTGGACACAGGTGCATAGAAAAGAGCATGTAAAGACACAGAGAGAAAATAGGTACCTACAAGCCAAGAAAGAAGGCCTGTAAATCAGCCTTGCTGAAGTCTTGATCTTGAACTTTTAGCCTCCAAAACTACAAGATAATCATTTCTGTTGTTGAAGCCATATAATCTGTGGCACTTTGTTTAGTACAAAGTTTGCCATACAACCCTGGCAAACCAATACAAGGTCCAAGCAGAAAACACATCCACATTGGCCAGAAACAGGAACATCATGACATTGTTTTTGTGCAAGTCCATTAAAATAGCCTTGTCTCTTAGCCTTCACACCACAGCAACTCAGGAAGGATTTTTATTTAATCACTTCAAATGCATTATCATATAGTTCTGACAGTTCATGGACCACAGCAGTGAGTATGATTGTACACCAATATCTTCCCTTAAAGGAAAAGGAAGACATTTTATTATGAACCAGGTAGATTTTTAAAAAGACAAAAAATCTTATTAAAGTATCTGTTAAATTAAAATAATTATGTGGAATGCATTTAATCTAGAAATGTGGAAGAAGAAAATAAAGGTTTAACTAATTGTTTAAATTATGCATAATATGTAAATACTAAGTTTAATGATTTTTTATTTCATATATTTGGTTAATGACAAATATCTACACATATCATATAACTAATATATTTATATATATATTGCTTTGTGTGGACATAGCTCAGTTCTACTTTCAATAAATAAGATAATAGGGTAAATTGGGTTTTTGCCACTCTTTTGATAATAGTAAAGATAAACATAAATAAATAGGTCATGTCAACAAGTAATTCTCTTATTTGAAAGAAGAATTTCATTCCCTCATATGTTCAAAGATAATATATCCAGCAAAGTGATCATTTTAGGTCTTGAATTAACATTAACCAAAATAAAGCCAATTATCCATTTGAGTCAAGAAAAGTTTTATTAAATTTTTTGTCCCAAGAACAAAGGCAGCAAGTCCTTTTAAAACACTCATACAATTTACCTAAAGATCTAGTTCTGGTGTGTCAAGTCTATTTCATGGATAATAATAATGAAGTAAAAGATCAAAAAAAACAATCACTATCAATTTTCTCATATATACTTCTGTATCTTCTCTGTGATAAAGATCTTTCATATTTGTAAAGGCAAACATATTATTAGAATTGAAAAAAAATTTCATGTTTATTTTCAAAGACAAGATTTGTCTTTTGGACTTAGTGATCAATTGCTTGATCACCTGAGATCAATCGCTCTGTTAAGGTAACATTTGAGTAAGGTCAGACCTTTTAAAGAACTATGAATATTCAATTTGAATTAAAGTTGTTTTTTCCCCCAAATGTAATGATTTCTAAGTAGCTAACAGACATTTTATAGTAGTTGAAATAAAATATGTTCACTTAGGCACTCTAAGAATAAATAGGAACACAAGAACTATAGAATCCTCTTGGATGGCAGCAGAGCAATAAACTATATGAAGCAGAAATACACTATCGGGAAGAACATAGTAACAAAACTTGAGAGGTTATAAAAGAGACAAACAGGTTTATATATATTATATTGTATAAGTGTATCAGGACATTGTACTGGGTCGATCTATTAGAACTTATGATTAAGGTTATGATTTAATATTATTCATACATTATGGAAGTGTCCATCTGTAGAAAACCTATCAGTATAGTGTGAAAAAGTTGCCAATTATAATAAGTCTTCTATGAATAGAAATTGAGGCTTCTTTTTGTGAATGTTGTGGCTTAATTATTCTATATTATCAACAAAACATTTCCCAGTGAGTGATTTCTTGTGCCCCACTGCTCATCGGCCAGGCTGCAGTCATGTCCTCGTGTCCTCTTTCTCATCACTTTTACTTCAGAAATGTTCCTGGATGTTCAGGTGTTTTCTATAGCATTTTAACATTGAGAACGTTTTAAAATTTTAATATAGTAAATGTATTAGTCTTTTAATTTCCTTGTGATATAACTTTCAGCCAAAAATTGTATTAAACATTCAGCCTCAAAATAAGCTAATTAGGAGAGTTTACTGGGTTTTTTAAATTCATTTGTTTCTTAGTTGTTTGGTTATGCATTTAATTTTAATACTTTAATTCATCTGTAATTTGGGTGTTTTGGATATGACAATGGTCTAACTTGATATTTGTTTTATAGACCATTTTCCCATACATTTGTTAAAAATTTTACTTTCTTCCTAATAGTTTGTAATACCTTTATTATATACTAAGTATATGATAAGTAATGTTATACATATACATACATATAAAATTTGTTTTATGACAATTCGTTTCTTTCTATGGATCTGGTTTCTAATCCTTATTATTTTTATAATTGCATTATTTTATTTTTAATAACATGATAGCATTTTATATCTGGTAGGGCAAATCTATCCTTGTTACAATTATTAATATTTTCTATTTTGTCCTTATACTTTAGGGAATTAAGTTGAAGAGGAAAAATGCATTGCCATTTTATTGACTTTAAACCAATAAATTAATTTGGGGATAATTGATTTTTAAAAACCATTCTATTTTTCATCCCAAATACTGTATAGTCTCTAATTCCTAAAACCTTTTTCTCAACAGAGTTATATAAAAACTTCAAATTGGTACCATGCACTTCTATGTAGAGTAATTTCTAAGTATTTATGGTTGATATTTGGTAATGCTTATTATTGTTTTCACATTTCAAATTCTGAGTGTAGTTGGTATATAAAAATGAATTAGATTTTGTGTGTCCATCTTAAATATAATCAACATATAACTGTTTAATTATATCCAAGAATTTTCAGTTGCTTCGCTTTGGTTTTCTCACATTAATTCATAACAGAAACTACTTTTGTCCTGCACAATGGTCCTTCTTATCTCCCTTACTAAGAGATTCCTGATTTTATTTTATGTATCAATACGACTTTAAAAACTGCCTCATGCTGGCCTGTAGAGCTCAGCTGGTTGGAGCATCATCCCACAGATGGAAAGTTGTGGGTTCGATCCCTGGTGAACACACACACCCAGGTTTCCGGTTCCACCTCTGATCAGGGCACATGAGAGAAAGAAGCCATTCTATTTTTCTGTTTCGCATCGATGTTTATCCTTCTTTTCCCCTGTTTCTCTTCCTCTTTCTCTAAAGCAATGAAAAAAATGTCCTTGGGTGAGGATAAAAATGTTTTAAAAAATAAATAAAAACTGTCTCTCAGCCTCACTTGCAGAGTAGAAATGATCATGGGGCATAGTCTGTGTAAGTAGAAAGCCTCAGGTGGAACTTACAGGAAAAAGAACTAAATAACAGGACAGACTCACCTAGCCATGATATTCCCCCCAACCAACATTGGCCCTGACCCTTCTTGCCCAGGGTAGATAATGATAATTGGGGTTGAGAAACATCTTGAAAACAATAATCTTGCCCTAAGGACGATGAAGCAAACAAGAGAAGGAGCTTCACTCTTTAACGATATTAGGAAACTCACACGGACACTAAACATCCTACCACTAATATTATTTATGTGAAGAAGTAACAACAACGAAAACAACAATAATAATAAATTCTCTTTTTGTGTAAGCTATGGTTTTTCGGGAGCATCAGCTGAGAAGCAATTTCAAACAAATGTAATAGCTATATTGTTTTGATATAATGACATCCTTTACCACTTACTATGTACTATCTTACTGCATCACAGAACTTTACAGACCATGTTAAACAATAATGGTGACAGCTTCTTGAATCTAGAACTCGGATCGAACATATTTCCAATTATATTTGAGTCTTGCCTATCTATATATTAATGCTGAATATTTAATGTATTCTAGCTCCTATTCTGGTGGGCATTCTTAAAATTAACAGGTCCCTGTATTTGTTGCCATACCCAATCCCAAAGCACTGGCTCTACCTTACAGAGGTCACTATTCATTCATACTCAAAGTGATTGCATTGATCTCACTTTGACCTTTCTTCCACTGGTAGCTGCAGTCAGTGTGAGGAAGTAACACAGGGGATCATGTTGGAGAATAAGGTGTTCCTCATAATAGCCTGATCAATGGTTTGGAAGCTACATAGAATTCTACTACTATTTGAAGTTTAAAAATAAGTTGCTGAAAGAAAATTAAAACCTGTGATCATAATGTGAAAAATTGTATCAAGTAAGTGAGATAAAAGCTAACGTTTAGCCTTTTATGAAAAGGCTTCAGGAAATTATATGTGGTCATGAAAATATTATGTTTCAAAAGACTCTTACAAAAGAATAGTACAAAACTATCTTTGGAGGCACTTTTGTGATTATGAAAGAAAATTATTCCCTGTAGAACAATGCACCTGGCATAGCTGAGATGTGAAAATAATCTTTTTACACATAAGTGCTTTTATAATTATCAATGGAAGCAAATATTAAAGTGCATAATGCAGAAAAACCTCAATCAGATAATAAATCCATTAAGAACTATGATCTGAAAATATGAATTTCAATTTAATATCTAATATACTGAAATTCTCAATCAACTGCTATAAAATAAATATAATAATTTTAATAAAACTAAACGAATATGATAAAATTGCAAGTACTAACCACTATTACATAAAACAGATGATATAGTGCATGAAGCCATTGTTTGTTTAGAGAAATAATGACTAAAAAGCTATAAATAATAAGTAATAATGATGACTAATTATATATATAGAAGTATGATACATGGAGTATTTATTTGCAGTGGTTAAAAATTTGTATCATAAACTGGTTAATTTTCGTTTCCATTAAATAGTCTTTTCCTGTCCCTCCTAAGGACATTGAAGAAAAAGAATACTACATTGTGATTTCCAAGTATTAAAGGAATTCTATAGCTGGTGTCAGAAAGAAAGGAGGGAAATAAAGACCAATGATTATACATGAGTTAAGAAAACTAATTTTCCCCTCTCAGCAAAGAAGAATTCAACTAAGCTGAAAACTAATGAAAATTAATGAGAAGAGCTGTGATGAGAAATAGGTGAGAGCCCAGGCAGTGCTTGTCTTCTGCTCAGATCTGCCCCACCCCACCACCACCCTCAACCCCTGCCAGGAAAGGAAAGCAAAAGAGGGTGTATACAGTGTGAGCCCAGGAAGGTTGTCTGCTGAGTACAGAGTGACAGAGTTGGAGTCTAGTGATTTTGGAGATTTCATCTTTCCACCTAGCTATCTCGTAGCACTTTGGCTTCGTCTGCCATCTAGTTCTGCATGTGGTTGAAGACAGCATCTGCGTTACCAGCCACCTTCAAGTGCCCTTTTAACAACGCCCACAGGAGACATGTGTCTCTTTTTCAGGACTTTCCAGTATACTTCCTCTCATATCTCAATATGAGAACTGTTTCTTATATCAAGTGCTAGTATTTTTCTTATGCCCAGAATTTGTTATTGTATATGTAATCATCCTAAAGAATGATATCATCGAGATAGACTTACACCAGCAGGGCAAATGATACACTGAGCCAAGTCTCAGGGATGGGTTTTCAGTGTTTTTTTGTACTTTGTTTTTAGTCAGATGCTAGTTAACAATAGAATGACAGTAATAACATTTACTGTAATTCTGTACCTACCACCAAGTTTATAATGATGCTTTGTCTTCCCATGCTGCTTGTCTACAACACAGATAATGTATAACTGTGCAACAGGAATGTCTTGGCCTTTCACAGTTACCTCACTCTAAAGTAATAAATTGGCTTGCTGATTTCATTAAAGAAAGGTGAAAGGAAGACGGTGTTACAGTCTAAAAATTCTTGAAGCCAGCTTTGTCAAACAAGCTCCTCCAAGGACATTTCCCAGGATATTATTTATAAGGTGGGAATAGAATGTGAGAATAAAAGTATGAGCTGATTAGGCGGGCCAGTATCTAATGCTTTCCAAAGAGAACTCTAATAAGGGTTATGTAAAGATAATAAGTAATGCTACAGTGAAACTTCTCTCTAGCTATAATTTCAAGTGAAAATACTGGGATTATATTATGTTTTGGTCAGCACTGTGCTACAAAAAAATTGAGCTTTGACAAGATCCTTAGGGAGAAATCATGAATGTTATTAATTTTCTACTGTATAAATGTAGGACTGTGTGTATATATATATATATATATGTATATATGGATATCTATATACATATTCAGTCACCATATGTCATCAAACCTAAGAAGTCATTATTCTTTTCAATAAGCCATTATTTCACTTACCACTAAAAGAAATAAAAATAAAATTGCCAATTAATTCATGACCTCATCATCAAGAACTATAAGGGACCTAAGATTTTACTTTACTTGGAACCTAACAAGTGAGCTTTCCACAGTTTCAGGCATGCTGGTAGAAGACACGAGACTCCTGGACGAGAAGTAAAGGACAGTTCATTATCTGCATCAATAGCAAGGTCCACAGTGTCAGCATTCTTGTGTCAATTCCCAAAGGACAACATACATAAGGACATGTGACATCTGTTCGATGGTGGACTGCATTACCTTAGAGGAACTCTGAGTTAATGGAAACTAAACCTTATATAATGGGTGGTCACATACTTGGCAGCCAAATCAAATGGGTAATTTTCAGGCCTCATTACCAAAAATATGTGTAATTTATATCATCATGACAATAATTCCTAGCTCATCAGATTATTTTGGTCCTTAAATAAAATAAAATATATACATGTATATGCAAAGTAACTGGCACACAACAGTAGCATCTAATAAACATTAGTTTTCTTTTGTTCTTCCATATTTTCCCATGTGAAATAGACATTTTCTAAATGCCACACCCCAGCTCCCCAAATTCCATGCCCACTAGCAACTTAAAATTTGACTTTTTCTTGACAGGGGTTGATGTTGCATTCAAAATTATAAATATTGTTCATAAATAATTGCCTTATAAGAAGTGATGACAGAAGAGCAGGTTAGGTGGTTTTGAGAAGGCAAATGAATCAGTAAATGAAGGGAATATGGACAAAAGGGGGAAAAACATTCAGAAAGTGAAACTAGAGTCACAGAAGACAAAGGTAGTTTATTTTTCAGTTTAGCGTTTAGATGAGCCCAAACCAGTAACCACCCACATAAGCCCGCGTAGGCAATACATTTCCTTCCACGTGGCCTCTTTTATAAAGTATGGCATGGGAAATTTGGCCCACATTCAATCAGGAGCAACTGGGAAATTCCTAAATCAGACTAAATACAGAAATTAATTCAATCAGCTAACCAAATGGTCTGTTACTAAGCACAATAAAAATCATAAAGGAATGAAAGATTGAATAAGTAAATAAATACAAACAATCAAGTACAATTTTGTCCTTTAGCCCATAAATCTTTTATCACAATTTGGAAGATATATTGTGTTTCTGTCTGAATGCTAGATATTTTTTTTAGTTTTTCTGTCTTCTATGTTTTATCAAGTCCAGCAGATTTGAAATAATTAGGTAACATTTCAAAGGAATATGAATTATTTCTGGTTGAATTTTAATTTTTTAACTTAGTTTTATTTATGTTATTACTTAAATAACTTTGTAAATGTTCACCCCAAATTGTTTGCATTTTGAATATCATACTGATGTATTTCCAAGTTAGGAGCTTATTACACTGAGAGCATAAGGTCAGCTGTTCATTTTATCCTCCTTTTTTATTTATATTTAGTGTAAACCAAAATATCATTACTTAAGTTACCCTTGTCTACAATATCCTCTTGTTTATTTTTACTTTTATTATGTTATTATATTTATTTTTTTCACCTTTTTAAAAAAAGTATTTGATTGGTTAGGCTATTACAGTTGTCCAGTTTTCCCCCTTTGTGCCCTCTGCCCAGTCTGCCTCCACTCCCACTGTCAATCCCCACACCATTGCCCACGTCCACAGGTCATTCATCCATGTTTGTAACTAATCCCCTCACTTTCTTTCAACCTGTCTCCAGCTCCTCCTTCCAGTTTTCCCCCTTTGTGCCCTCTGCCCAGTCTGCCTCCACTCCCGCTGCCAATCCCCACACCGCTGTCCACATCCACAGGTCATTCATCCATGTTTGTAACTAATCCCCTCACTTTATTTCAACCTGTCTACAACTCCTCCCTCCCCTCTTACAGCGGTCAGTGTATTCTATGTTTCCATGCCTCTGGTTCTATTTTGCTCATAGCTTATTTTGTTCATCAATTTATTTTGCTCATTAGATTTCACTTATAAGTGAGATCATATGGTATTTTTCTTTCAAAGTCTGGCTTATTTCATTAGCATAATTATCTCCAGTTCCATCCATGCTGTCACAAATGGTAAGAAATTCTTCTTGTTTGCTGTTGCATAGTATTCCATTGTGAAAAAATATGTATTCTTTTGAATTGGTGTTTCCAGATTCTTAGGACATATTCCCAGAAATGGAATTACTGGGTTCACAGGCAGTTCCATTTTAAATTTTTTGAGGAGATTCCATCCTATTTTCCACAGTGGCTGAGCCAGTCTTTTTTCCCACCAACAGTGCACTACGGTGCACTGTTCTCCACATCCTCGCCAGCACTTGTTGTTTGTTGATTTACTAATGATGGCTATTTTGGCAGGTGTGAGGTGATATCTCTTTGTGGTTTTGATTTGCATTTCTCTGATGCTTAGTGATGTTGAACATTTTTTCATATGTCTAAGAGCCAAACATAAGAAAACGCCCAGAAATAAACCCACATCTTCATGGTAAATTAATACTTAACAAAGGAGGTAAGAGCATATAATGAAATAAAGACAGTCTTTTCAATAACTTGTGTCAGAAAAGCTGGAGTGGTACATACAAAAAAAAAAAAGAAATTAGATCACCAACTTATACCATACACCACAATAAAATAAAATGAATAAAAGAAAAATATAAGTCATGATACCATAAAAATTCTAGAGAAAAAACATAAGCAATAAAATTTCATATATCTCATGTAGCAATATTTTTGTCAATATACATTCCAGGGCAAAGGAAATAAAGGTAGAAAATAAACAAATGAGACTACATCAAATTAAAAAGCCTACGTACAGCCAAAGAACTCATCATTAAAATGAAGAGGGAAGTGACTGTATTTCCAATTTTTCTAATAAATTTTCTACTCTGTGTCACATAAAGTAACCTTTTAAAATTAAATGACAGCTTCACTTAGAATTTCAATGGTACATTTATAGAAATAAGCAACAATAACACTTCTCTAAACATACATAATATTATTTACACATTGGGAAAAATATTTTAAATAACTGCTAACCCAGTCTTCAGTATATCACTATGCTTCAGAGCAATGTTTAACAGAATTTTTAAGGAAGTCACTAATAACCATAAAAAGTATCATTCATAACTATAGAAACTTTCAAATGCAAGATAATTTATTCTGAAGAAAAATGGTGCCCTCAGTTTCTATATGTCAGCTGTAGTCTTTGGCTGTGGTTATGACCTTACCAGAAAATAAAAAAATGATGCCTACAATTAAGGTTTTCCTTGCTATTTTGTAAATCCAAGCTGCATTATCTGTGTGTTTCAGCATTTTAAATCTTCATAACACTTAGATCTCCAGTCATTTACAATCCGTATCCCCCTTTCTTTTCTACCAGTGGCTTCCAGCTCTGTCTACCAATTATTCTTTAAAACAGCTATTTCAAAATGGATTTCTTTCTATTTCAACATTGTGTGGTCCAGAAAGGCCCATTCCTTTCAATGTGGCAATAAAAGAAGAGGAAGTCAAGGAGCAGGAAAACACACACACAGGAAACACACAGGCATCCACACAACATCACAAGCACACAAGACAATGCCAAAAGTAATCGGAAGAAAAATTAGTTGTGTTAACGTCCTCCCTCTCCAATATTAAAAATGTCATACTTAGTTGCCTCCCTTCCACTAACTGAACACCCTATGGAACAAAATGATCCTCAGGCAGAGGGTTTTTCAGATGGAGAAAATGATAAATTGACAGTCAGTTTCTAATGCAAAAGGTGAGAGAAGGCTGTGTGTGTACGCTGGCCTACGGCAACAGTCAGAAACTCTTATGCCACCCTATGTAGACATCCTCATGAAAATGTGCTTAAGGTGTCCCAAATGAAATCCTGACTAGCCTGATAAATCTCTGCTCTGAAAGCCACAGCCGGCACAGTCTACAATTGCTGCTCACAATGTGGCTGCCTCATCTGTCTTGTCAGAAAGACAGCACTTCACTGAACACAGCCTTACTGAGTGCTACACTTGAGAGCAAAGGCAAGTGATGCCTTTACACCCAGTTCCTTCAGGAAGGTGTAGTGTTAAATATCTGTTTCCATGTTCACAAAAAAAAATTAGTAGGGTAATTTCTAATGGCACTAATGTTTAAAAAATTAGAAGTGGGTGGAATGAAAGAAAGCATTTAAGAGTATTTAAGAATAATTCTTACCCCGATACCTCCACATATGCTGTTCCTTTCCTGGAAATGCCCTTTCTTTTCTTTGCCTTTTCTTCAGAGGTTATTTTAAAGCTCACACCCTGTATGAAGCCTCCCCCACATGTTTTTAATGATATCAATTTCTCTCATCCTTGAACCTGGAATTATGGTCTACAGGAGGCATTTTATTACTCGGTCTTTTTCTAGTTATTCCACTCTCTAACAAAATTATAACTTGCTATGAAGAGAAAGAACTACCTTCTTATAAACTTTTTAAAATAAGTTTTTGCTTTAGATACTAGGGATTTGGATTTCAAGAAAAACAGGAAATTCATCCACATGGAGGTTACTGTTTATTGGAAAGAGATAACGTATAATGAAATGAAATATGTTCAGGTAGTCACAGTAACATATGGAAATTAAAACATGTTGCTATGAAAGAAGTGGTAAAGGGGCAGTATCTTATACTGAGAGTTTAAGAAACTCTCAAAGGGAGTGATATCTGAGTATGAGCTGAGTACCAACATGAGTGAGAGCTAAGAAGTAATCGATCTAGAAGAGTGTACTGGGCAGAAGAAAGAATAAGTTATTAATTGGTGAATTAAAATTTGTTTCTTTCAGAGAGGAAAACATTTAGCTGTATCTTTACAATTCAATCCATGATACTTCTGGTCTCCTTAGCCCTGTTCCTAGCTGTCCAGTTTATTTTTTTAATCTCTTCCAATTATGGTTGCTTACCTTTTCCTCACCTCTAGGAGTGGGTAAATAAGAGTGGAATTGAGCTAATCTAAGGGGGAAAATCAGAAAAAGAAAAATTAGTGGAGAAAATGAATATTAATAAAAGTAATGCAAAATGAGAAAAGCATAAAATCAAACATATCTAACAAACAAGAGAGTTTTCTGTGAGTATGGAAGAGCAAAATGATCTAAAGGAAGAAATGTCTGCTTCATTTAACACACCCTGCTCCTGGTGGCTCATTTAGTAGAAATACAGCAGAATGTTTAAATTATACTGTTATATACAGACCAGAGATTAGCTCAAACGTTTTTTTTTTTTTTTTTCTGTAGGAAAAACACCAAATTATAATAGTAAAGACATCACCTAATGAATTAGGGCACAATTAAGGTTTGGTTTAAATACGTTTTGGGGGAAGCAGCTTATCACATTTATATTCAATTAAGAGAAAAAAGACAAAGGCCTAACTTCTATAATCCAGAGGTTGGTTGGTCTGTTTGAATACCTATTATGCCATGGATTCATTAGAAGTATATTCTAGCAGCTCAGGATAATTCCACTGGTTCTCACAAAGTGCACTTCTCTGGATGGAGCAGGCCAAGGATTCGATGGAACATAGGTACAGTTCCTTCCTCTATAGCTTCCTTCTTTTCTGATCATTGTCCTTTACAAGTTTCAGGAAATTAATGCAGCTCTTACAGTATATGTACTCAATATCTACATTAATTTTCTTGGCAAGGAAAACCTTGCCCTTAATTTTGAGGGGAAGTACATGGAAATATACTAAAAGAGACGTCCCATTTTAGAGAAAATAGGCCAAGCAATGATGTCAAATTGAAAACCAACCTTGTTTACATAAGAAAATTAAAGATGGCCATTGCCTATAGATTTGACTATATGGTTTGACTGATGTATTTGAGAATTATTATCCATTTAATATTACATCAATTCTTCATAGTGCCTCAGGTGACATTCTTACAATACCAGATAGTTCTCTCTGTGCCACTAACCCTCTTCTTGATTAAATCATTCAAGAATACTATGTGCCTATATATTTTAATCAGCTCCAGAAAAAAATTGAATCTATGCTTGCTAAACAGAGAAGTGAAATGTCAAGAAAAGTTTCTCTAACAAAGCTATTTTTTGTTTGTTCTTTTGTTTTTTTCTGAAAGATAAAAGTAACTGTTTTATATAGTTTCAGATCTGGACATTTGTTTCAGCAAATGATTAAGTACACACTTTAGTACTCATACAGGAAAGTGCCTGCAAGTTTTATAGCACAATAAAATGTCAATCGGTAATGTATATTAGTCATAATTATTACTAAGAATTAGTTAACTAGTTTTTTCACATTTTAAACTTCATTAAACACTTATGGTTCTTATTCTCTTCTAACTCGCCCATGTTTCTGAGGCGGGAGAATTATTTAACAATATTCTCACTTTCTTTTCTAGAAGCACTGGGATTACTTAGAATATACTGAGATTATTTTAATTTTTTTAAGGAACAAAGAAAAAAATTAAAATGTCTTTAAGAATTTTAATAAAGGTTCATGTTAAAAATAAGCCTGTTCATTAAGGTTGAATGCACAATTTAAAGAAAACATAATTTTCTCCATTATGTTTTGAGATATCTTGATTTTGTTTAACTAGTTCTAAGAATTTGTCAAGTGGACAGAACCAAAGAGGGCATTTTGGGTAAGGGGTGAGTGGGTTTAAAAGCATAAATTTATGAAATCACTGAACTATCATAATAGCAACCTGAGAGTTTGAACTTTCCCCTGTAGTTAACAGAAAGCCACTGCAAACAAGTACTGGAGGAACATGGTAAGATTTTACCTTAGGAAAAAAAAATTCTGTTGCTAAAGTAGAAAATGAATTGTAGAAAGACAAAGCTGCATGTAGGAAGATGAGAAAGACGACAGTCTAAGAGGAAAGTAAGGAACCTATGAGATTAACCAGTGAAGATGGTGTTGAGATTAGAGAAACATTTAAGAAATAGGATCAACAGAGAAAGAAATATAGGGACATTTCCAGGATTCAAGTCATTTTTATTAAACAAGTATCTACTGGTCAAATTTAATACCTATTAATATTCACCCACAAGAACCTATTCACCAATGAATGGGTCTTACATCGTCAAGTGGATTTGTAATGTAGTAACATTGTTTCACAGAAGAAAGTATCCGAATAGATCACTGTCTCATTTTTGTAAGATAAAAAAGGGGTCTAAACAAAATGGCAAAGTAGAAAAATAGTGTTCTCATCACCTTCCTCCCACATTAAGGCTGCTAATGAAGAAATGTTCATTTATGCACCTCACCCAAGTTTGACCAAGAGCTGCCGGATAGTTAAAAGATGTCTGTCACTAAGTTAAGCATCTCCTCTGGTGGTTTTCTAGTTCTCTTAAATCTTCGTCCAATTCCTCTCTCTCTCTCTCCCTCTCTCTCTCTCTCTCTCTCTCTCTCTCTCTCTCTCTCTCTCTCTCTCTCTCTCTCTCATTGATAGCTCCAGGAACACTTACAATGTGATAATGTGCACTATAACATGCCAGGCAGATTCCAACCAGGGAATTATTTCATTTATTTATTTTTGTGTTTTAACTTATTGGAAAGTACTGTATGTCTCCCTATTTTTCAATTTTTTCCCTTCTTCCTTCCTTCCTTTCTTCTTTTTCATTCCAAAAATACGTTTCATTATCTAAAGAAAATTATCAGTTCCTTTGAGGAATGCTGCATCTTTTGGTCTCCCATTGCACATCCATAATACATATAAGCATATTAAAATCTAACATTCCCGAGGAGACAAAGTTTATCCCACTTCATTTAACCCAGCATTTTCCAAATACACATGGCCTATGAATTGGTAGTATATAATGTCAACATCTAACTAAAACTAATCCAAGAAATAAACTTGGGGACTATGATCAGAGACTCTAAAGATAATTTGCTTATGAAAATACCTGAAAAAATAGCAGCATGTTGTTAAATGATTTGTAAGGGCAAAAGTGTGTGTGTGTAGGTAATTAGATGACTCGCTGTTACCTATTTTAATGGAAACACAATATTGGGTATTTCTTATGCGTATCATCTGTTACATAGTAAAAATTATTATAAGTATTACTTCATCTATTTTATTAACTATTATACAATTATATGCTGACTTTATCTGGAAAATTTTTAGATTTGAGTGTTTGTGTGTATGTTTATATATATTTGTCTGCACATATCTATATATAAGTGCACACAGAAGTTTACCTATGATGAAGTAGTAAAGTTAAAAATACCAAAACTTCTATATAACATAAAGGCTGTAAAAGACTAGATGAAAGCTGAGGCTGCAGGCTGCTGCTCTGAGCTGTGAAGGTGCTAGTTATATAAATAATGTTGAAAGATTTCTCCCCTTATACAAATAAAAGGACCAGTGATGACAGAGGTTCCTGGTACTAGAGCCATAATACAGCAAAGCCAAGACTGACAGATTGATGTCAATACCCTTTGAGCAATTAAAACCGTAGCAACGTGTATGAACCAGCAGGATCACACTGTGCTGTTCAAAGGACATTAATGTTAGGGTGGAATGTATGGACAGGAGTCATGAAGATCAAGGCTTCTGTCTTCTGACCAGCCTGTCTACTGCTACCTGTTTCAGGCAGTTCGATCTGTTCAGAACTAAGTGTCCTCTAGGTGACCTTGCAAGCAAGCCAGAGCAGCCACTCTGACTTACTTGTCTGAATTTTATTACTTTAGACTAAAGTTGGGAACATTATTTAGGAACTTGAATTTTTAAGAGAACAAAGTTTTAAGATGAAATTAATGTACATTAAACATATTTTATGTGCCTATTTGGCCATTTAATAGATTTATCACAATGCAAAATCACATTTCTTCTCAAGTTGACTATTTTTACTCTCTGAATTATGGGAATGATGTTCTTATAGTCTAGCTTGATTATACCCAGAAAAGAAGGGAGGGATTTATTGTCAGAGGAAAGAAGAACTTTCAATAATTAATAATATTGTCCTTAGGTAACATATCTCTAGATATGATATTCCTATGATATTTTAAGATATGATATGATTACAAACATATATTATCTCATGGACTTTAAGGGTTAGAGAATCAAGAGTAACTTAGCTGGGGTCTTTTTTTGGCCTCAGCATCTCTCACAAGACTACAGTGTGGCAGCCAGGGCTGGTGGCATCTCAAAAGTGAATTAGGGAGAATTGCTTTTGAGTTTGCATATGGCTCATAGTCCTCAGAAGATCAATGCCCAAACTTACTCCCATGGTTATTTACAGGGCTCAAGAAATACTCTTTCAAGTTCACTCACATGAGATCTTCCAAAGGGTTGCTCTAAGACATAACTGACTTACCTCTCCCAGAACAAGCAATATAACAGTGAGAGAGAGAACCCAAGACAGAAACCATAGTCTATTTATAACATAATCTCAACAATGGCTACCTATCTCTTCTCTTCATACTCTATTCATCAGAAATTAGTCAAGTTTAAGAATATCTCACAGTCAAAGGGACAGAATTACACACGGGTGTGAATACTAAGTGAAGATCATCGGGGGGTATCCTCGTGGCTGCTGACTACATAAGAAAAAGGAATTAATTTGGTCTTCAAAAAGTTATATGACTTGATCAATTAGAACCCAGGTCCCTTGATAAGTTTACTTTCAAGTGTCCATTTCTAGGAATAATATATGGCTGCTTAACATACTTGGTTTGTGATTTTGGGGCATGATCTTAAAACTAATTATAAGTAATATCTAAATAAGTAAAGAAGATTGGAAGTATTTGATATGATATACACAAGACATGATTCTTTTATTACAGTGAAAATTATAAGATTTATAATGTTAACAATAAATGCAATTTTTAGATTTTTTGCTACATGGTATAAGAAAGCAGTGGTATCTTTATCCTATAAATAGTAGTAGTTGAATGTATGTTATTTGTAGCTTCTTTGGTACTAGCATCAATGGTTCAAAATTCTCCCATCAAAAGTCAAGCAGACCTTTTGGAGACAGACACTGTAGTCCTGCAACAGACACTGAGTTCATCATTTTACAGTGTTTTGTGAGAGCATCTGATTCAATTACAAGTTTTTCAATGCAAGAAATTCTTGTAATTACAGAACCAAAGTCACAAAAATGTTCTTAGAAGTCATTTGGTCATTAAATTTATTTTTTAGTGCCTGCTCTGGGGAAAGGGTAGGCTAGCCCTAGTCAATAGGAAATGCAAAAACCCTGAAGTAGAAGCATAATTAGCATGTCTGTGCACATAGCAAAGATGTCCAGAAGCCAGCTAGAACAGAGCAGCAAGAGAAGTTTGGAAAGGGGTGAGATCAGAGAGATGGTAAGAAGAGGGGGCCAGCTCATGTAGGGTGACACGAGGTAGCATATGGGGCAGGTCGTATGGGGTATACGTAATATTGAATACAATTAAAGACTCATGAGCACAGAAGTGACCTGGTTTTACTTACCTTTTAAAAAAGATTAATCCAGCTGCTCTCTTGAGAATAGACTGTAGGATAACAAAGGCAACCAGTTGGGAGGTTATTGCAATAATATAGGTGAAAAGACGATAATGGTTTTGAACATGGTGATTAACTGTGAGGATAGTAGGAAATGTCAGATTTTTGAAACTAGAAGCAAAATGACTTGTGTCAGATATGGGCTGTGAGAAAAATAGAGGAATAAAGGTGATTCTCATATTATTTTAGAAGCAAAATCTTTTCTTCAATTAAAACACCTTTAACAACTAGGAACGCGCTGGTTGATGCAGACATGTTATACTCAGAAACCTCACACAGACACCTTCTTGCCCCAGATGCCACTCTAAGGACCTATAGGACTTCTCAGAGTTTGAAAGTATTTGTAGCAGGCACACATTTCTCAAGCTACATATGTATTTTTTAAAACCGTATCCAACTTAGTTTGAACTTTGTTTCAAACTTTAATTCCAAGTGATTGCCAAAAATATAATCTTATTCAACCTCAGATAAACAGTCATTTTAGTTTATAAGCAATCAGTTTAGAACCTTCTACAGCTCCTTTTGCCCAGGGGTTTGAAAGTACCATAGTGACATGAATGGAGAAGGGTCATGACATTTGGTATTATTGTTTACTATTTCACCATATGTATCCACTGCAATGTAAATTATTATACTACCATAGGTACATCTCTGTTTATCTAAGTGCCCGAAGTTAAATGCAGTTAATTGACCGCTACACAGTAAAATGTGGCTACATTCTTATCCCAATCTAGTGCTTGGGAAACTTGGTAGGGCTACTTAAAACCCAGCTAGGGTGATTATCTAATTTGTCATTCAAAACTGGGACATGGTGTCTGAGACAAATACTACTGAAAAGCAAATGTAAGTCAGGACTGTCCTGGGCAAACTAGACTATGTGGTTATCCTGTGACCAACTCTGATAATCGTCTTTCCTTATTCTCATGCCTTAATTATCCGGTGGATGTCTGCACGACTGAAGTTTTCCAGGTTTTACTGACAAATTTGGTGAAGATGCCTTCTTTAAACTCTCAGATACCAAACTTATCTGGTAATTTTATTATACCAAATGTGACTGCTTGCACTGGGGAGTTAAGGGGTTAGAGCACAGACTCTCTTCCTTCACTAGGATCTACTCTCGCTTCCTATCATTTCCATGTCTAAAATTCAGCCCAGAAATTCAACCTCTTCTGGTGTGGATACAATTCACCAAAACACTACCTTAGAGTGTTTTGGCTGCTACCTAACAAATATTATAGACTGGTGGCTATAAACAACTGATGTTTATTTCTCACAGCTCTGGAGGCTACAAAGTCCAGGGTCAAAGCATATTCTGTTTCTGGTGAGAGTCCACTTCTTGGTACAGAGATGACCCCTTCAAGCTATAACTTCACATGGCAGAAGGGCAAGGGAGTTCGCTGAGGACCCTTTTATAAGGACACTCATCCCATTCATGAGTGCACACCTCCAAATACACTGAGAGGATTTCACATATGGATTTGTGGGGACACAAGCAATCTGTAGCATCCAGGAAGCAGTCTTCCAGATCTCTTAATTTTACCTGTGCACTGTTAGGGAAGTTAAGCATGTGCTATTCCTATTCACTGGCTTGACAACTGTGATCATGTAAGCAACCTGACCTCATGACTCAAAGGGCTCATGAATGGCAATAAAATAAGAGTAGTGTGGAGTAAAAACACAGTAGAAATTTACACTATCACTCACTCAACATTAATCACACATAATCATTTTACAGATGACATTACTTGTTCCCCAGATCACATAGCTAGTAAATAGCAAAGTTAGGATGACAAATCAGTTTTCCTAATATTTCCTCTATTGGACTTAATATTTTGATGATACTTTTATTTATGATACCAAACTGAATTTGAAACTTTCCTCAAGATAATAAATCAAAATAAATATTGTTGTTCTTGTTGTTGCCTCCAAACTCCCACCAAATAATATTGTTTCAAGGTTTTAAATCCCTAAGCTTTATAATATGAATGACAATTAGAGATAACCTAAAACTGTCTACCTACTCTTAGTATATGCCAACCTCTTGATTTAATGAACTATATTTCAACTTATCTCATTATGTTCTATAGGCTACTATAAAATATGTAGTGAAATAACTCAGTCAATTAGATTAAGTGAAAAAAGGAAATATATATTAATATTACCATTGACCACAATCATTTCAGAAATTTATTCAATACCAAAAATTACAGGGTTTCATAACTTACAGGGTATAGTAAAATATACCCACTACCTTACACTGAGTTTCAAAAGCTCAAATATGCAAAACTTTGACATCCTTTAGATTGATGGCATCTGGGGATAATTAAAGATTGTACTGTTCCATTTATAAAATGATTGTTAATCAGTAGAAAACAATTAGGAACACTTTTTTCAAAATATAGATGAATAGTAGCATAAAGCTGGAGCACCCAATATATAGATTATCAACATCAAAAGAGAATAACTCATTTTGTAAAACTGAAAAAAAAACAATCTAAGGATAAAACTAAATTAAACTTCTATTCATATAAACTCCCAAATTCTTAAGAATGATGCAATTAAAAAGTAAATAAAAGTTAAATATTTCAAATTCATTTACTTATTCATATATTTATTTAACAAAATCTTATATTTTTTAAATTATATTTCATTGATTAAGCTACTATGGTTGTCCCAGTTTTTCCCACTTTGCCGCTCCACTCAGCACCCCTCACTCCCTCAGGCAATCCCTCCACCATTATTCATGGCCATGTGTCATGCATGTAAGTTCTTTGGCTACATCATTTCCTATACTATGCTTTCCATCTTCATGGCTATTCTATAACTACCTACTTATGATTCTTAATCCCCTCACCCCTTCACCCATTTCCTTACACCCCACTCCCGTCTCATAACTGTCAAAACACTCTCCATATCCATGGTTCTGTCTCTGTTCTTCTTGTTTGCTTAGTTTTTCTTTTAGATTGAATTACTGATAGGTATGTATTTATTGCCTTTTTTTGTTCAAAGTTTTGATCTTCTTTTTTAAAGGTAATTCTCTTTAACATTCCATGTAATAATAGTATGTCGATGATGAATTCCTTTAGTTTTTTGTTTGTTTGTTTATTTTGTTTTTGGTCTGGGAAGCGCTTTATCTGTTCTTAGGTTCTAAATGACAGCTTCACTGGGTAGGTCCCTGCTTTTCATGACTTTGAATAATTTTTGTCAGTCCCTTCTAGCCTACAAAGTTTCTTTTGAGAAATCAATTGACAGTCTTATGGGAATGCCCCTACAGATAATTAACTGCTTTTCTCTTGCTGCTATTAAGATTCTCTTTTTAACTTTAACCTTTGGCATCCTACAGGTCGCCTATTGCATTAGGCCATACCACCAAGACAGGAGTCATAGCAGCTCTACCTAATACATAGAAACAAACACAGGAAGGCTGCCAAAATGAGGAAACAAAGAAACATAATCCAAATGAAAGAACAGACTAAAACACCAGAAAAAGAACTAAACAAAATGGAAATAAGCAATCCATCAGATGCAGAAGTGAAAACATCAGATACAGAGATTATAAGGTGACTCAAAAAACTTAATGAGGATCTCAACAGCATTAAAAATCCAGTCATAAATGAAGGATACACTGATTGAAATAAAGAACAACTTACAGGGAAACAACAGTAGAGTGAATGGTGCCAAGAATCAAGTCAATGATTTGGTACCTAAGAAGCAAATAACACATCAGAACAAGAAATAAAATGAATTAAAAAAAACAACAAGATAATGTAAGCAGCCTATGGGGCAACTTCAGGCATTCTAACATTCACATCACAGGGATGCCAGAAGGAGAAGAGAAAGAGCAAGACATTAGAAATCTATTTGAAAAAATAATGAAAGAAACTGTCCTAATTTGTTGAAGGAAAAAGACTTGTGAGTTCAGGAGGCACACAGAGTCCCAAACAAGATGGATGCAAAGAGACCCACTCCAAGACAAATTTTAATTTTAGAATCTATTATTGCTTAAGTCCTATTTTATCTAAGCTAAATTAATAAACAGTACAAAATATCTGAACACAGAATAGCTTAGAATCTAATTAGAGAGTTATTTAAATAAATCACTTAAATAAATCTTAAAGTAATTGTTTAGAAATATAACATGAAGTGGTTTTGATATATAAAATAAAATAAAAAGGGTGAGAGGGTAAAAAACAAAAGGTCGTAGGGAGAGGAGGACACTCTTTTAAATGGGATAAGATTGGTTCCCTGAAGAAGAATTTAAGTCAGGATTGATGTTCAAGAGTTACTGGGGAAGTAAGTGTTCTCAGAAGGGGAGGACTCCGAGTGGATAAAGCAGAAGTAGAAAGCAAATGAACACGTTGTCTCAGCTAAAGACTAGCTCTAGGCTGCTCCCATGGGAAAACTGGAGGACAGCAACACACACAAAAACATGGCCTCCTTTCCCTGCCAACCAGAGAATGGCTAGTGCTTTTTGACTTATTATCCTGAGGTGAGGGTAAAGTTCAAGAGCTTCCTCTTGGCCTTTTCTTCTGACTCTTACTGTCCAGGTCAAGAAAGAAATGCAAGGGTTGTGCCAACAGCTAAATATATCCATTTAGGTGCCAGAGAAATCAGCACAGTCTGGGCCAAGGTGGGTCCAGTGAACCTCCTGCAAGATGAATCTGAGCTCTGTTTATTACCTAATCGCATACCTGGGGACCATGAGAACACTCTGGACCCCAGATATCACTGTCAACTGAGATCCTGCCTCCAAGAGTCCTCGAAAGATGGATTATGCCCCCTTTCCTAGTGTATAGTTACCAAAATAAATGACCATAGGTCTTCTGAGAGGGAGAACAGGTAGATTACTGCTGTTCGATTCACAATTTCTGGGCCTTAGAACTGGTCTAGGAACTAAGTAAGCAATCATGACTTCACATTGGACTGGCTGACCGCCACTTCTGTTTGTCCATTCATGAACTTCTAATTATATATTAAGTAGTAATCTGTTAGCTGCTTATCTGTCTTGTTCCAAGATAGATGCCTTCACATCTCACTCAGCAAAGCCACATGTCATCTAAGCTAATTTCAATAATTTTTTGTGTCACCAATACTACCTAATGTTTCTGAATGATTTTTCATGTGAGAATTTCAATTCAACATATTAATATTAAAATAAAAATAATTATCTTTAACATAAAAAATGAACATCTACCTTGTATGAAGCACTGTGCAAGTCATACAGTTGATTTAGAAGTAGAAGGATTGCATGTGATTTCTGTGACAGTTTTGGAGAACTAGAGAAAACTTCTTTTAGTTTCAGTTTTCTCAGTCTTCACAATGGAAATAAAAATATTTGCCTTATATTACTTTTCTGTTTTGAAGTTCAAATTAAATATATCCTTTGAAAACCATAAAGGCCCTATGTACATGCATTATATAATTACCTTCAGTTGAGTGAACCTATCATGTGCTCTATTCTAGAATACACATTTGTATACATATGTGTACATACATATATATGGAGAGAAATTAATATATAAATGATGGCTTGAGTTAGAACATTAAAAGAATTTGGTATAGTGATAGATTTCTACTAACAACTATTTTGTTATCTCATAAAAAATGTTGCTTTTTCCCTCTTTTAAAAATTTACTGTTCTGGTCCTAAAATAAGAAACTTTTTAGTTGAAATGTAAAACTGGCCTTTCCAATACATGACTTTTCTTGCTTCTGAAACGGCCTCCTTATAAAAACTACAAAGGACTCTGACACTTCAAATAGTTCCCTGAGACATTTTGATAAGTGTAAATGAATTTTTTAATCTTGTGGCAGATTCATATGCCTCACAGATGTGTCCCTGGCTAAGAAAATCACAAAGACGTCTATAAGAGGAATGCTGTCCACTAACAGCTGCTATATTGCTTCCAGTGCCTAAAGTGCTGTTCCCAGCTGCCATTTCATTCTTCCTGGAGTGCTTTTATGTTGCAAACTTCAAGCTAGAAGAGCATCTCTTATTATGGCCATTCAGGAGTGTCTTCCTTCTGACAAACCCCATTGCATATGACTTAGGACTTGAATGAGAAAACAGTCATTGAGTTGCTTTGAAGGTAACTTGTCAGGAAGTTTCCCTGTGGGGAGAACTGGAGAAAGAGAGGGGGGAAGGGATTGAGAGAGGTTTACACAGAAGCAACGTGTTTATGTTATAGGTGAAATTTATTTTTTCATCCAGAAGCATGTGTATCTAAGGAAATATTACTGAGGCATGTTTTTCAACAGTCTTTGCTCCAAGGAACCTGGAGGGTAGATGGGAAATGTAAGGACTCAGTCTGAACGTTGCCCAATGGTACAATTCAAAACTTCTCATCTATGAATCATATTCTCCTGTGAACTCAGTTTACAATATCAGATTTTTAAAGTTAACTCTAAGCAATCTGCAATGTTATCGTTCACTCACATGAATTAAAATGATATAATTATGTAGGACAAAAAACATATCTTGAGCATGACATTTGCTACATCATGTTACTCTATTGCTGTATCTGCTGATTTTTTTTTTTTAATTTAATGAGGCATGGATAAAAAAGTTAAATTTTACAGGTTACCAGATTTCATTTTTTTCTTTGAACATCACATATTTTATTTCAGTGTCTTGCATTTCAATTTCTTTTTCTCATTATAAAATGTATTCATTTTAAAGATCTTCTAGTTTAATAGGTATTCACTTTAGAGGACTTTTCTGGAATGGGTTTTCCACCAGAAAGGTAATTTATCATATTGAGTACTGTCTCTCAAACTAAAAAGGAAATTGGTAGATAAACATTCTCAAAGCACCCTTAGTATTTGCAAATACAGTCTTTAAAATAAGATGGATACAGTTTAAGCAGTTTAAACAATGTGGGATGCAGTGCCTAACACGTGTGTACACTTAGTCCAAACTATTTTTTTTGAAAGTGGCTTATATTCTTGGCATACTGTAGTCAAGTATTTGCAAGGTTTGAAACTTAGCCATGCTTTAAGATACCCAGAAGTGCTACTTTTATTTTACAACACATGTACTTATTACAGATACAGTCAGTCTATTTTAAGAAATCCAGCTTCCTAAATATTCACATATTTTGAAGAGTTTATTTATTTATTTTTAAAGAGAGAAGAAGAATAGGAGAAAGAGAAGGAGAGAAACATCCATATGTGGTTCCCTCTTGAATGCTCCCTACTAGGAACCTGGCCCACAGCCCAGGCCTGTGCCCTGACAGAGAACCCAACCAGCAACCCTTTGGTTCACAGGCCAGCACTAAATACACTGAGGCACACCAGCTGGGGCATATTTACACATTTCTATAAAATAATATTTAAGTGGTAAATAAGCTCTATTTACCAAAATGTTCTATTTTTTTCAAAATGTTTTAATAAAAACTGACTTTATAACCAAGGTTTTAGAAAATTTTTAAGGAAAATTTTAAAATTTCCTTAAAAATTGCATTTTTAAGGAAAGAATGTTAAGGATTGTGTCTAATGCATAAGTTGATGAACAAATTAGCATTTAAAATGTGTTTGAGGTTGAAGCCTTACTTAAGGGCAATTTCAACATCTCTTCTTGTGTCTAAGTGCCAAAATATATTTTGTAAGCATACATTTAATGGGAGACTGGACATAACAGTTTGCAGAGCATTTTGGTGGACTTGCTCAGTCTTCTGCGCCATTCCAGGTTTTCAGAAACTGCTGTGTCATGCAGGACTATGGCACTATAGGCCATAGTCCTCTGAACTGCCAATGTCTCTCCAGAACTTCATTCATTCATGTAACACATACCCATCAAGCACAGCAGTTAGCAGAATAGTCTTTCCCCCATGAAATTTCATTCTATGGGATTTTTTCTTTTTTGCATTATTTTTTTGTTTTTCCTTAATGTGAACAAACATTTCAGATAGTGATTTGTGCTATTTCAGCAATGGAAGAAGATAGAGACAGACTTAGGGTTGTGGAGTGGGAAGTGATTGTTGAGTGGTATGGTCAAAGAGCCTCACTGAGGAAGGAAATATGGAAAGAGAAAGAAAGAGTAAGCCATGTCAAGATCAGAAAGAGTCCTGTTCCAGGCAAAATAAACATCCCAGTGAAGGTGGAGGAGATGGTGGGAGAAACCACAAACTTAAATCACATAGATTGGAATCCTGTAAACCATAGTTTCTAGTTTTAATTTACTCTGGGTGCAAAGGGCAAACATTTCTTTGAATAGTTTAAGAAAGGAAATACATGATGAAAAAGAAAGAATAGCTAGAATCTTTGTTTTTGCATCTCCATTGTCCAGCACATTACTATATACCATGGAAAGTACTTGATAGGTGTAGGTTTAATTACTAATTTCAATGTAATTATGAGAACAACCCACAGAGAGCAAACTTAAGTCTACTCCTGGTGGTGTTCTAAGTCTTTGGAGAAAGTTTTAAACAGTTGATCTGTTACTTCTAGCTAGGCAAAGGTAGTCCTTAGCTGAGTATATTTTGTTTACCCAGATTTCCTGTTTGAGGAGTAAAATTTCAGTAACAGTGCATTATCTCAATCCACATGGTCTAAAAAGCAAGCTTTCCTCTCAGGAACAGCAAGGCAGTTTCTTTATACTCACGGAAGCAGCATGATTTGTAAGTATGATTTTTTAACACTTTCACTCGCAGTCCACAGAGGACTTAATATGCTCAATATACACTTTTTAAAGGGATATAATAGTAATACAAAGATTTCTGAAGAAATAAGCATGCATGAAGCAAGGAAACAAAGTATACAACATTTCTATACTAATGGTATAGTCAAAGTCTCTATTTGAAGCAAAGGGTAATTTTATTCTGAAATTTATTATGTGACTGAATGCTTACAAATGTGGACCCAGTTTCTGATGAAACTGATAGCATGTAGTTAGAAATGACAGGTTTGCAGCCCAGTCATTACACCGGCATTCTTTTTCCTGGGTGTTTTGTATGAGTTTGTTTTTCAAGCTTCACTCACTTACAGTCACTCTTCAGTTTCATTATTTGGGAAATAAAGCTCTAATTCATCACCACATGCAATTTACAACATTGGTGTTTAGACAGACCTTTTTTTTCTTTTAACACACACACACACACACTGCTGCAGGGTCTCCTGTCTTTCTAAAGCAATCTCATAATGAGAGCTACCGGCTCGGTTATCAGTCAGAAATTTGATGACAGCACCTCAGCTCCCTGAAGCATTCTCTCTGTCAGAGAGACTGTCCTTTCACTCTCTACCTCTTGGTTAATTTGGTCTCTGTGCTTCAGGTTTTCAATTTATCCTGGTTGTCACTTTATACAATAGATCAGCATCTTTCAAGTGTCTCTCTGTATCATGCAAGGTGAAAAAAAAATACAGGCAATGACCTGATTCTTGGGCTCAAAAATACAGAAAACTATACTGTATAGAAAATGATAGAAACAGAACATGAAAATATTGAAGATAAAAGAAATATAATTAAGGAAAACTTGGGGATAATTTTCTGCCATTAATCTCTAACCTACTAAAAATTGATATATATTAGTAGGAATGCCATGACCTAATCACTCATTCAGTAACCTCAGTCTCCTTTAATGCCTACGATGTGCCATACTCAACACTAGTGCGACATTTTGAGCGGTAAGCAAGATAAGCTTCTTATCTCTTAAAAAGCTTATTTTTTGTAGTATGTGTACTGGTAAAAAATGAATTCTAATATAATGAGAGAAACATTATCATGGGAGAAGTATGGATTAATTAAACACACACACACACACACACAAAGAGTTTTCAGTGGTACCTTAAAAGAGCACCTCTTGCAGATTTGAAAGTCATTCAAGGCTTCCTGAAAGAAGTGATATCTAAATGTAAACCTTAACTATGAATAAGAGTTGAAAGGGCTCCAGGCTAAAATTTTGCCTTATACAAAGTACCAGAGGTAAATGGTCTTTCTCAAGAAATGCAAGTTTGGTCTGAATGAAGCACAGAGTGTAAGGAGTGAGAAAGAGAAGAAAAGGATGGAGATGTAGACAGAAGACAGAAGTACAGAAATAGACAGAAGTTATTTCAAATCATGCAAAGAATTTCATTCAATCCATGGTCCATAGGAAATTCTGAAGAGCTTATGCCATGATCATTCTGGATGTTGAGATGGGAATAGATTGAAAGGAGTTAGAATTGAGAGGAATGGAAGAAATACTAATTTAAATTTTTCCATAATGATCTAGCTAAGATATAAATTAACATATTCATAATGCAACTGGAGAAAAGATGATAAATTGAATGGATATTTAAGAAAGAGAACAAAGCTCGTTTTCTCAAGTAAATTCATTAAATAGCAGAGTGAAGAGTTATGAATGATTCCTAGAGTCTTGCCATTCTTGACAGGTAACACAAGTTTCCAGTCAATATCAGACAAACCATCTTTTCATAGAATATGCTATTTCCCTAGTAACTCAGCATAGTTTTTAGTTTCTCATTGTTCAACAGCTTTAAACCCCTGTAACTCTCTGTTATGGAACGAATTGTGTCCCATTCAATATGTTAAAGCCCTTTGCCGACAAGCTTTTGAAAGAGGTAATTACAGCTAAATAAAGTCATAAGGTATGCCTTAATCTTGTACTTTCCTTCTAAGAAAAGATATTAGGGCCTACAGAGAGACACTCTGTGGAGAAGACAGCCATTTGCAAACTGAGGAGAGAGGCCTGAGGAGAAACCAAACCTGCTGACACCTTGATCTTGGACTTCCACCCTCCAGAATAGTGAGAAAATGAATTTCTAAGGTTTACCCAATAGGTGACATTTTGTCACAGAATTTCTAGCAAACTCATACACACCCCAAATCAGAATTCATCTGAAGAGCAAATTCACCATAAGTATATAGGAAATGTGCCATATTTATCACAGGTCGTGCTGAAGTAGTATATACATTATGAACAACCTGTTAAGGAAGAATAGCAAATGCCATGATACAAATATTCCTTCTCAGTTACTGCCATTACAAGTAATTTTAGTATGTGTTCAAGCCAACGGATAATGTTCCAGGAAAGTAATCATAAGAAATAAGTTATTTAACACAGTAAAACCTTCAACTGATGGTCTCATGCAGTGATTATGACATAGTTGGCTTGAGGATGGTGTCCCCCCATCTCTATCAGCCACCTAGACACCCCAATGTACCTATAAGAAAAAAAGTAATGAGCTTCCTAAATATATATAAGTTCAAGGTAAGTTCACTGATCCATCTTCCAACCAGATGATTTCTGGCCCTACGACAGAAATTTATAAATTTCTAGTCCCACCATGAATCTCCTGCAAGCTTTTGAAGTTTTTTTTTTTTTTTTTTTTTTCTGGTACCTGCAGTAGTTTAAATACTAATTGGTTTCTGAAATTATAAACAAATGACTTAGCATCTTATAATGGTCACACTATTCTTCAATGGGCTGAAATATTTTATGCCAATAATTTTTACCTTCCAAATTCCTGGTAATTTATGTAGGACTGAAGCACATGTATCAGAATATTTTCTTTCAAAGAATTATATACCATATCAGGCTTTCCTACAATGTTCGCACTATTTGCTAAAATCAAGTAAAACTATCAATTGTACCCTCTTGGGTCAAAAGCAGTATATTTATAAATAGCTGTTCTTCAAGAACATTTTGAAAATAAAAATGTGGTGACAGAAAAAATTGTAGAAGGTGTCTTTAAAATAACTTACCATACCAAAACCTCAAGTATTTTAGAGATATTCATGTATTATTATGTGGAAATAGAATAACAAATGAAAAACTCCCTTCTTTGTACTCCAATAGTGCATCTTACCATTTTTAGAATATTGTCTATGTTTTAATTTTAATACAGTTATTTGCAACCATCTATGTTCTCTAATACATTATAGTAACTTGAGAATATTACCTAATGCTGTTTTGTCTTTTCATGCCTTTTTATTCCTACATTGTATCATTCAGAATAGTTCATGTACAATATATAATTCTAGATCAAATGAAACCAAATATACTCATATACCTGAAAATCAGATTTTCTGTAGAGAGCTGGGGATTTCAGACAGACTACAGAAATGGACTCAGTATTATTCATGCTAATTCAAAAATGAACCACAAACTCCAACTAGTCCTCACCATTGATGTAAATCTTACCAAGTAGCTATTACTGAGAAATAAATTAAGCTTAAATTACATTGAATAAAAAATCCACAAAGAGTTTTTATTCTTTTTAATTATTAGCATCAAAGGACAAGTTCAATGGTATTAATCCAGGCTTGAAAGAAGGCACACCACCTTTGAAAAAAGATAGCTCCATGGAAATCACTTTACAAAACTGCTGCAACTAAAAATTTAATAATATCCAACAAGTCTAAAAAGCTGAAAACTGGTTGCATAAAATAATCTAATCTTTTTCCAAACTAGTGACACAGGAGGCTCATAAAAAATAAATTTAGGGCTCCAAACTATTTAGTGGTCATGGTAAGAATTTCTGTTCTATTCTACACTGCATCATAAGGATGTTTCCCATGTCTAACCCACTCAGTAATTTGTTGCGTGTATGTGTGCGTATACAAAACGGGGATGGAAGTAAAAGTGAGTCACAAGACAAAAATAAAGATGCAAAAAAAGTTTTACTGTTAATGCAACAGTTGTATTAAAACATATTCAAAGTACAGAATTTATAGACATTTTACATACAAACAACAATAAAAATAGTATGTGAACCAAATTAGAAATTTGCGAGTACTTGGGTTGATAGAATTTAGATCCTAAGGTGTGTAGTAGGTTCTCAAATATTGGCCCTACACATTCAGGTATCTGGTTTATTTGGTTTGGCATAGTCAGTTGAAGAGAGAAGAAAGCATGAAATAGAGCAAGGGGTGGAGCTTGCATGAAATGAAGCACTAAAGGATAAAAAACAAATAAAGGATAAAAGACAAATGAGGGCAATCCACAGACCCAAACCATGAGAATCTTGAGATTCCACCGAGAAAGGGAGGCCCAGTGACACTGAGCGACTCACTATTAAGGAAGGTGTGGAGCAGTGTGACTAGGGGTCAGACTATGAAAAGCAAACTCAAGGTTATGGAATTTAGGAGACTGCTCATGGGCAGCCAGGCAGTAAACAGTTGATGTGGAATTTCAGATACCAAATTCCGCCAGTTCCCAGAATACTGGACATTTTCTAATATCATTTTAACTTGCAGATTATTTTCTTGTAGCAATTTACAGAAGATTTATACCATGTGAAATTTATTTGCAGCTCTGTCTCTAGCACAGCTTTGTTCCTGCTTTTGGAACGACCAATGCACACAGGCCTCTTGTCAATGTTCACTCATTCAAACAATCAGGTATTGCGTTATACATAACATTTTCTAACATCTAACTGTACTATATTTCTTTGACTTCTATGAGTATCAGTAGCTCACAAGAACAGTGCCACACAAGCAAATGGTGACAGATAACACATTCAGTGTGAACAGTTGGCACTCTAACATAGGAGTATTAGAGACAGTTAATTAACCAGTGATTGAGTATTTAGGATAAGTCAGTAGAATACATTCAGGCATAAACATAACAATATCATTCTCCTTTTACTTGTGCATATGTGTTCAATTTAGAACTGGAGGTATGACGTTTGAGTTTTTTACTAATTCAATTGTGGGTTGTTTTGAGAAATCCAACGAAAACATTCCTTGAAAAATGCATCCCTAGTTTCTAAAATTAAGATTTTAAAACAAGTTGTAATCCTTGAACTACCCAAACCCTTTATGTTTGGCTACTACTACATAGCTGTACAATTGGTGCAGATTTTTCTCAATGAAATATGGCACCATCACAGATGGAAGAGTTTAAGGGCTTGTCTTTGCACAGAGAGTAGGTGTGAGGATCACAGCGCGGCAACATTTCTGCTAAGTGGCATGAGATTTTCCTTCTTGTAAATAAACCAGGTGATAACTTGAAAATTTTGCACCTATTTTGGCACCTGCATCAATATTTGTCACAAAGTTTAAATAACAATGTACTCCCAGGTTTTATCTCCCTTGCTTACATGTAGTGCTTGTATTTGTGGTGCCTCATTTGTTACATTAGTAACAAAATCAGTGCAAGTTCTAGTGTACACACACACACTACGTAATAAGGAATATTTTTGTTTTCTTAAGTAGATGCTAAACTTCAGTTTCTTTCACTAATGAGATGTTTTCACTTCAAAAATTCACAAAGGAGATTCACAGATGCTGTCAAATGTTGAAAATGATTCAGAGCATTTTCTTTCACAAGAAAGTTCTGCACTTGAAATTTGCTCCCTAAATAATTGTCACTTGAGTTTTGCTTCAGAAATTTGGACATTTTCCCCCAAGATTATTGTTATTAAGTTAAGAGAATCATTGGATTCCATGTGAATAATGGGATGTACCACTACAAATTTAACTCTAGAGTGGACAGAAGGCATAGATTTTATCCTTTTTTAAAATGTTAGAATAATATACAATAGTGTTGACATTTTATTAGATAATATAGACAACTATAACATCAACACACTAAATCCAAAAACTGTAAAATTTCTGATACCTTTAATAAACTAAACATGTTTAATTCACTATATTGTTTCCCTCAATGCAAAATTTCTTCACTGACATTAAAATAGAAATTATCTTCATCAATTCAAACATGCTCTTTATTATTCTGCAATGTCCACTATTGCTTTAGGCCAGTAAGTTTACCTTGTTGTCATTAAAATAAATTCTCTTCTGCGTCTGACCTTGACCAGTATCCCACTTCACTTTGGGAATCTCCTAACTACGCTTTCTACATACTCAAACATCACACTTTTGATAACCCACTCATGTAAGTGATTTACTATTGCAATAAGAAGTAAATAAGCAAATATTTAAAAGAAAGGTTAATAATGATATATGTTCTAATTACCTAATTTTTTATATTCCATTTTTATAGAAAAATTAAAACTTTGCTAAATAAAATCTTGTATAGGTTCAAAGCTTTTTAAAGAAATATCTCAGTAAAAAAAATTATTAGCATTTTACTCCATATTCCAAACTCCATATGTTTGAAACTGTGAAAACACAAAAATTTAGTTTTAAAACAAAGCATTGGGTAAAATATAAATGCATGTATGTGCCCGTGTCATTATGACACTTATTTAAATTGATAGCTGCTCCAGGCTCAGGGTCTAGTTCCGTGCACCAAAGGCCACCTCAGAATGAGAGCTCCTGACTCCAGGAGAGCTGGGCTCATCAGGATTCAGAATTTCTTGGCATATTTATTCACCCTGAGAGAAGTCTTCAGAAAATTTCCTAAGGGCAGTTTCGGTGAACAATTATTACAGAACGTCTTTTGCTTTGATATTACTTCTTCCTTCCCTCAGATGAAAGGTGAACTTGGAGAGCTGGTCGGGTTGCCACACAGGAGTCAGAGAGAAATGGAACAGGTGGAAAGGAGCTTGCAGGAACCGAGCAGAAACGAGGGATGAAGTGTGGCAGACCGCGGCCGGCAGAGTCTGCGTGTGTGACTGAAGATGAGAGCACATGCGCAGACGACAGCAGTCCTGTGGAGAAAAGGGGAAGGTATGGCACTCTCTTAAGATCAGAGTCCCATGGCCACTCTCTCAAGGGGAAAGTGCCCTGTCCCTTGCCTGGACAGGCTTTTATTGTTTCTCTTGGGTCTTACATCAAAGAAGGTTTTATTATCTATTCCATAGAATGCTGTTGTCTACATTTTAGGCACAATCAAGGAAACAAAAATCACAAATGCAGAAGGAAAAGGTGGCAATCTAATTACATACCATCCTTGGGAAAATTCATACAGGCTTTGGAAATTGCCTTGAAGATAGACAGTAAACATCTACTGTTTCAGACCAGGGCAAGGGAGTTTTAGCAAGAGCAAGCCAAAACAGTCTGGATGCATTTTCTGAGCCTGGTTTCCAAGGGAAAACCTGTCTGCGGGTCTGGTTCCTACCTTCCACTATGCTCCTGCCGGCTTTTCCGTGCAGGGCTGAGCCACATTCGCCATTGCCAAGCAGATCAGTTCCCTACAATGAAGGGTCCTGCAGTAAGAGTACCTAGCTGCAACAATGGGTCAGAAAAAAACAAAAGGTGGGGGCAAGAAATTCAAATGGAGAATAGAGTTGTTGCCTTGATAACACACCAACTAACAATGGTAATTTTTGGATTTAAAAATAACATGGTATAGCATATTTAGAATAATGAAAGTGCTATAACAATCATAACTTCAAAAATAATTGTTAAGAATCCAAAAACATGAGAAAATGGCTTAGCCTATGCTAACTTTGAAGAGATGGGACCTGGATAAGAGACCTTTCCAAAGTCTCTTTCTTTTGAGGGAAGAAGAAGTGAATCCCTGTGCAAGCTGACAGGTTAGAGATGAAAAGACTTCTAGTTCAAAACCTCTGTGAATATATTGAATGTACAGACTCTACAAACATTTAATTGCATTAATTAATTCAATATACTTTTATGTGTCAAACTCTGCTGGGTGCAGGAAGAATGGGATTGATTCTGGCTCACACAGAGAGTAGCTTTATTGAGCATCCTTTTTAAAGTTCTTTGTATTATATTTCTCTTCTATTGTTCCCAAGCCTTCAGTAAAATCTTGTTAAACATTACAACCTGTTCTCAGTGATTCCTGTGGGGAACTGAAAATCCAGCTTCCTGCCCAAGCTTAAAGCAGTTTGGACCAGGCACGGTCACCTGAGAGAAGTTTGTCTTAAGATCAAGGATGAGAAGACATGAGACAGCACACAGTAAACTGTGAGCAGTATGGAGGTCAGGATCCTAGAGCCAGGTGGCTGCTGAATGCGGTGAACAATGACCCGGAAGGTGTACAGACAAACTCCAGAGATGGTGTGGGTTCACTTCCACACCATGAAATAAAGCAAATATAGTCACACAAATAATTTTGGTTTCCCGGCACGAGTCAAAGTTATGTTTATGCTATCTTGTAGTCTATTTAGTGTAAAATAGCATTTATATCTTTTTAAAAAATGCACATGCTTTAATTTAAAAATATCTCATTGCTAAAAAATGCTAACCATCATCTAGGTCTTCAGCGAATGTAATTTTTTTGCTGGGGGTAGACCTTGCTTCAGAGTTGAGGTTGCTGATCAGGGTGGTGGTGGCTGAAGGTCGGGGTGGCTGTGACAGCTTCTTAAAATATGACAGCAATGGACTTTGCCACATCAACTGACTCTTCCTTTCATGAATGATTTTTCTGTAGCATGCGATGCTGTTTGATAGCATTTTACTCACAGTAGAACTTCTTTCAAAATTGAAATCAATTCTTTCTAATCCCACCACTGCTATATCAACCAAGTATATGCAATAATCTAAATCCTTTGTTGTCATTTCAACAATCTTCACAAAGTCTTGACGGAGAATAGATGTGATCTCAAGAAACTATTTTCTTACAGCAATTCCATCATATCATCCGGCCAAAATTCTAATTCTAGTTCTCTTGCTATTTCCACACATCTTGAAGTTACTTCTTCCATTGAAGCCTTGAACCCCTCAGTCATCCATGAGAGTTGGAATCAACATTTTTCAAACTCCTGTTAATGTGGGTATTTTCACCTCTTCTCATGAATCACAGATATTCTTAATGATATCTAGAATGATGAATCATTTCCAGAAGCTTTTCAACTTACTTTGCCCAGCTGCCTCACCGGAATCACTATCTATGACAGCTATAGCCTTACAAAATATGTTTCTTAAATAATGAGACTTGAAAGGCAAAAGTATCCCTTGATCTGTGGGCTGCAGAGGATGTTGCATTAGCAGGCATGAATGCAACACAAACCTCATTCTATATCTCCATCAGTGCTCTTGAATGACCAGGCTCATTGTCCATGAGCAGTGATATTTTGAAAGGATTTTTTTCCAAACAGTAGGTCACAACAGTGAGCTTAAAATATGCATGTAACTTATACTATAAACAGATGTGCTATCATCTAGGCTTTGTTGTTCTATTTCTAGAACATGGACAGAGTAACTTTAACATAATTCTTAAGGGCACTAGGATTTTTGAATGTTAAATGAACATTGGCTTCAACTTAAAAGTCACCAGCTGTATTTGTCCCTAATATGAGAGTCAACATGTCCTTCGAAACCAAGCATTGACTTCTCCAACCTGCCAAAGTCCTAGATGGCATCTTCTTCCAATATAAGGCTGTTTTATCTATATTGAAAATCAGTTTTGTGTTGTCATCTTCAGCAATTATCTTAGATGAAGCTTCTGGATAACTTGCTGTAGCTTATACATTCAGCACTTACTGCTTTACCTGCACTTTTATGTTATGGAGAGGTTTCTTTCCTTAAGCCTCATGAGCCACCCTCTGCTAACTTCAGACTCTTCATCTGCAGCTTCCTCACCTCTGTCAACCTTCAGAGAATTGAAGAGAGTTAGGCCCTTGCTCTAGGCTTTGGCTTAAGGGAATGTTGTGGCTGGTTTGATAGTTTATCCTGACCAGCAAAAAAGCTCTTTCACTTTTTTTATCATTTGTGTGCTCACTGGAGTAGCACTTTTAATTTCCTTCAAGAACTTTTCCTTTGCATTTATAACTTGGTTAACTATTTGCCATAAGAGGTCTAGCTTTCAGCTTTTCTTGGTTTCAACATGCCTTTCTTACTAAGCTTAATCATTTCTAGCTTTTGATTTAAAGTGAGAAATGTGTAACTCTTTCTTTTACTTGAGCATTTAGAGGCCACTGTAAGATTATTAATGGGTCTGATTTCAATATTGTTGTGTTTCAGGGCATACTGAGGCCCAAGGAGAGGGAGAGAGACCAGGGAATGACCATTTGGTGAAGCTGTAAGAGCACACACATTTATCACTTAAGTTCACCATCTTATATGGATGCCCCAAGATAACAATAGTAACATTAAGTATAACAAATATGATATGTAGTACATAATATAAAATATGTATGATATCAAATATAAGATACATAAAAATATAATAATGTAAATATTATATGAATTACCAAAATGTAACACAGAGACACAAAGTGAGTAAATGCTGTTGGGAAGACGACATCAATAGACTTGTTCAATGCAGAGTTGCCACAAACCTTTACTTTTTAAAATGTGCAATAACTACAAAGTGAAAGAAAGTAAAGTTCAATAAAATGAGGTCTGCCCGTGTATAGAGTCCTTGAAGATTGCCCGAAGTTCTCAACTAGGATAACCTGGCAAAAACCTGGAAAAAGTGTATTCAGGTAGAATTCCAGTTATAGACTATACATTACAGGGAAAGCTCATGTGATGCATTACCAACTGCATTACCATTAGGTTAATAATATCTGCATACAGTTATATGTTAGGAATATTAATAACTGCATGTATAATTGTATATAATATGAATAAGTTAATATTTTTAAGAGTAAATGGGTCTGAGACTTATTTTCATTTTGGTACATTTTACGATTTAATATTTCATGGTGTAAAAAAATTTAAAGGATATATTAATCTTTAAGTATCTTTAATCCTGTATTCACCTATTCATTTCAACTTATAAAGTCCTTTAATTCAGAGCTAATGCCTTTTTTCACTAAAATAACTAAAAATTAAAAATCATTATACCCCAAATGCCTAAATGGTGTCCTGCCATTCAGTGGAAGTAAACAGATTCACTTTATTAGCAAATCTAGAAAAAAATCTGACCATTAATCTTGGACTCTCTGTGAACCAGGGCTGTGCATAGGTGAGATGAGGCAAAGAGACAAGAAAAAAAAAAAAAAAAAAAGAAATCAAACAAAGAAGAATCTCCTCCATTTTAGACACAGTTGCAACTCCAGGCACATTTTAGTTATTAATGCACTCTACTGTGGACACCGTCAGATGTTTATGCACATAGGGAATAAGTTAACATATTATATTCCCCACCTTTTAAAAAGAAGTTATGTCTTCTTGGACCTAAGTAGCTTATGCATTACTGAAGAAGGAACAGAACTTAGAAGACATTTCATAGTTGTGCTTAAGGAAAAAAGATAGAAAAATTCTTACCTAAACTTTTGTTGGTAAGGAGTATAACACCATACATTTTCCCACCTTTGGCTATACAGTGTTTCAATAAAATAGAACATATTTAAAATAAAATATCATAGTATCACCTGGCTCCTATCATATATGTTTACTAATTTTGAGTTTTAAGATACATTTTCTAAATTTATATTTTAGGAATCTTTCAAATCAGTGAACCAAGAAATTAAAGACAGGGATATTTCTGTGCTCAGAAAATAAAAAATACAATCTAATTATAATTGTTAATATGAATTTGAGTTGCTTCACAGATGCTAAAAGTAGAAATTGCTAGTGAATGTTTTAATAATTTCATAGCTATTATCATATGTGTAGGTTCTGATAATGTGACAGATTTATCACTATTTTAACTTAATAAAGTTTTATACTTATAAGACTATAAAATTTTATTCTAACTTAAATTCTCTTTAAGATTCATTGGAACTATAATTTTTGCCAGCAGTAGTATAAATTTTAAGGCTTTAAAATTTGTGGATTTTAAATTAAATCCTTAAAAATTTTTTTCATCTAATTTATCTCAGCAAGTCACAATGTAGTTAGGTAAATTTCCTGTCATTTACAAAGGTTAAATCTGTTCAGAAATAAGGATCTCAGTGGTGTACAAAAGACAGATTCAACAAATGCGGAGAATGAATGAAAGAACAAATGAATGAATAATGAATTAATATTATTTCTAATTGACAGTAAGTTATTTTAAATACACAAATATAAAAGTTTAATCTTTAAACTTATTGTCTTTACTTTTTTCAGTGACATCTCAATATTTAAATTCATACTTTTGTTGAAAATTAAAATTTATATTTTAAAACTACTTGTTGTTAGAATCCCCCAATTCTTAATGTATAATTTCACAAATAGTTTACATACTAAACTGCCACTTACTAAAAATATCCTCATTGTTTCTTTATAATTTATTCTTTATGGATTTAAAAAAATCCATAAATATCCCACATTCTAGCTATGCGCTCCTTTGGTTAAGAAACAGAATATTATTTCCAATGTCCTTTAGTTTAAAAAAGTTTTTTTATTGAATTTGATGTTCCAAAAAACAGTTTTATTGTTGTCAGTGATAAAAGTGCAACTCAAAAAAAAAAAAAAAAACCCACAAATGTCCTTTACTCTCAAAGACAAGGATATCTCATGTCTTGAATGCCATCACAGACAGGAAATTGCTAGCACTAGTTTGAAACAGGGGTTTCAGGAAGGAAAAGGAAAGGCTTCTTGACAAACTGCATTCTTTAAAAATTGTCCATCAATCAAAGAAGGAAAAAAATTCTTTAGATTAAATGTTAACTCCTTTAACAGATTCATATGTTATATAAAGTTTCTTGCATACAAAAAAAATAGCCAAGGAATTGTATTAATCATAATGGGAAATTAAGTTTTATCCGCTTTCTTTAATTACTGTTAGTTAAATCACATATAATAAATTGAAACTATATGGAAATATGCATGATAATTATAACTTTAAATCATGTTGGTTAAACACCATGACAAAACATATCAAAAAAGCTGAAAATAAGTAATCTTGACTGTTTTAATTTTTTAAATGCAATCAGAATTTATAATGCATATACCTAAACAAAATGCATGTGATAAATCACCCAAATAATTTAAAGATGACCTGTTAGGAAAATAGATTTGAGATATTGTGTCCACCTTTACTGTTGCTGATGTCTGATCCAGGGTGAAATCTCAATTGACTGGCAACTGATATCCAGGCACATTTGCTTCCAGAGCAACAAGATGTTTTACTGCAATTGCTTTCCTTTGCACCTTGCTATAGTCTTTTTTTTAAATCAAGTTATACTATTGCAAGTGTATTCAGCACATTTTCAAGAAGAAAAGTGTTCACTTTTTGATTGTCTTTGGAATTCGGAAAGAATATTATTAAATGTATCATAGCATAGTATTGATTGGAAAACTTCAATGCCATAATTTACATTTCTCAAAATATTACTACATTTCACAAAGGCAAATCTGATTTAAGAGACAACTCCTAGCCCATGAGAAATGAAATTAAAAAGTAGTGGCTGACAAATGAGTAGGATTTTATCAATAATCCTTGGTAACCCATCCTATATGAAAATAATTGCAGAATCCATATATATTTCATGTTAAGAAGATATAAAGTAAAAAACAGGGGAATATATAACTTTGTCTCTGAAATTAATAGAGTAAGAACACAAAGATTTAGGAAGCATTTGTATGTTTTGGACTCTTTGTAAGTGAGGTGTTAGATGAATTGGCTAACAAAAAGGCTATGCTTAAACCTGTAACTGAAGTGGAAAAATATTGTCACTAATGGAAAAAAGGGCAGAGGCTTTACATCTTTCCTGTATTCCATCTCACTGTGAAGTCAATGGGGCGAGAAATATAGGCAAGTACAAAGATTCATGACAGAGAACCTACTGAGAAACAGTTTAACATCTTAGAAAGAACAGAGAAGGCATCCTTGGTCATTAATTATAGAAATGTCACAATAAAAAGCATTGCATCGAGTCTGTTATCCACCAGACTGGTAGCTTTTAGCTGGAGGCAATATTATGTAGGACTCAGCTAAGATTTGCGTGTCAGACAACATAGGCTTTTTTCCCATTTCTGTCACTCCGGTGTTTTGTAATCTTGGCAAACTCAATTAATCTTTCTTAGCCTTCATGTCTCCATATTGACAAATGGAGCTAATAACGATAGCACTGAAGTATACCTATGCCTGCAAGTCAATTTCTGCGGCTTTACACCCTGCACTGATGAACCTTGTATATTGACTTACGATAACTTCCTGCAAGTCATCAATGGATTAAAATTGCCACGGTGCTCCATTAGTTAATGCTAGTCTCTTAAGATCTCAAAGTAAAGAAATGCTCAAAAGTGATGACACTGAAAGTTTTACAGTAAGTTAAAAGATAGGTAATTGCCAATTCTTCCAGATACAGGAAAGGAGATCCATGATTTGACCAAAAAGAAAAAAAAATCCTATCAGACAGCTACACTAGGGAAACAAGTTCAAACTGTGCAGGAAAGCTAATGTAAAGAGTACATAGTATTTCCTTTTATATTCAAACAAGAATATTTGAATGATATTAGCAGGAATTTCTTGCTCCATAGTGCTGATAGAACTGTATATATAATTTTGGATATTCATATCTATAATAAAAGATATTTCTTATGAAAACAAGCCTCATTCTACATTTAGAACATGACTTGATTTTGCAATGAGTGTCTAAGAATTATTCAGTTTTTCTAATTGTAATAATTCAAATAAATAAAAAAGCTTAATGTACAATGAAGCTATATTTTATTGCTATTTTTACTGTCATTAAGTGCCGAAAAATTGAAAAGGCCAAACCATTTATATAATTATAGTCACACTTATTCTAGCAAATGCATTAAAAGTCATAATACTAACTATTATGCTCTATGCCCCTCACATGCCCCTAGGACTTTGTTCTGTTCCACAAAAACCTCAAACAACTTCCCTCTTCCTAATCTTTGCACTTGCTGTTATTTTGAATGGTATGCTCTTCCTATGAAGAGCATTGTCATCTTTCAGATCTTAACCAAAACACCATCTTTTCAGAGTCCTTGCTGACCACACCATTTGAAGTTCCCGCCCTAGTCTCATTCTATCAAATGACAGTGATTATGTACTTTAGAGAATTCATTACACTCAGAAATTACCTTTCCTAAATTCCTAGTTACATAGTCACATCTGTCTCCAATACAGCCCAGCCAATTCTTCAAGATTAACATCCAGGATTAGAGTGGGAAGAGTGGGAAGACTCTACACTTAATCGCTTGTGGACTTCTTTAAAGATAAGGATGTTTTGGGCCCATTTATCTTTACCTTTCAGCCTCATATTCAATTCTGGAATGCCAGAAAAGTTTCAAATACCTTACATTTTCATTATTATTTAATAGAGATTACTCTGCAACCATGAACAGGTGAATTAGAGGTAAAGCACATGGCATAGTTTTGCTCACTTCACACCTAACTGAGTAAAGCACATGACATAGTTTTCCTCACTTCATACCTAACTGTCTCATTCCAATTATATATTAATTTCTGTTTACAGAGAAAAAAATGGAACTGATGGCAGAGATTCAAACGTCAGATGAACTAAGGCCAAAGACAAATGAACTTGTCTTAATACCCTGCTAATAGTTTATTTATCAAACTTTAATGTTCAATATTGTAAAAATATACAAATAGCTTTTAGTGTAGATACAAATTTTAAAAGCTCTCTCAATTCCTTAAGTATGTTCAAGTTAAACAAACTTTTCCTATAATTTTTTTCTCACTCAGTAATTAGTAGAATTACTTGTATCTTCCATTTCCCCCTGCCCAAGGTAATTAAGTTTATTGGCTTAGGTTTTTTGTTGTTGTTTATATTTTGACTTGCTTATTTTTTTTGACAAGCAGAAACACAAGTCTCAAGATGTGAGCAAATAGGTTTCAAGGGATCTGAGTGTGCTCTTTCCATCTCTCATAGGTGCTTCTTTCCGATACTGTGTTCAAATGATTTTTAAACATCCCTGCTATCTCTGCTGCTCAGGCCACACGAAAGGGAGAAGATGGTTGCCAACAGTCCCTTAAATTCACACCAGAAGCTCTTGTTGCATATAGAGAGAAACACAATTTCAAACAAAATTTTAATCTCAATTTTTCTCTCTCTCCATTTTCCCTGCCCAACTGTAAATTCCTCTTATACCTCTGCTTCCCTCCTGCCCCCACAAATAAAAGGTCTTAGGTGGCCTTTTCATTGTGCGTTGCCCATCCCTGGACCAACCGTATTTTGCTAACTCAGTAATGGACTCTCTGTGCAGTTAATGCTTCTGGGAAACCAGGGAATTCTTCTGGTTTGTAGTGTAATCCCCATAGATAGAGTGGGCCAAGATGATGAACCAAGCGTGCACCCCTGAGATACCTGGACATTTAACAGGTGGCAATTTAGTGTCATTTAAGGTTTTCTCTCAAATCTGGAGATATCATATCTGCATTTTGTAACAAAAATTAGGAAGAGGGAAGAATAGTTTAGAGATACAAATTCTGGATATAAGCACAAGTATCAGGGAGCTGTTTTAATAGTTCAGATCATGGATGTTGAGTTTCTAACATAAAGCAGTGTTGGTGAAGTTGTGATCAGAGAGGACAGATTTCAAGAAGATATTTCATGGAAAATCTTGACAAGGCTCAATGAATAATTAAGAAAGTTAACATTGCAAATGTTAAGAATGACTGTTGTTCATGAGTTAGATGATATTTCCATGTACTGATGCACGGAGTCAGAAGAGCAGATCTGGACTGCAGATAGGGTGAAGACAATGAGTTGATCAAAGAAAATATATTAAATAATATATATAATAAGGTAAAACAAAGCAGGCATGCTCTAGCTGTAAAACTGGGACTCATCACACAGAAACATGAATCTAACTCCTTACACAATAACTAATCAGAAGATTTGAAGGTGAGGCCCAGGGATATCACACAGCTTGTGCCATCATACTGGTAAGCATTTTAAAAACTCTCTTTAGACCTGTATACTCCCACGTTTTGTTTTCAGGGTTTTAAATGTTCTCTTTCCTTACATTTGTCCCAGTACCACCACACTGTCTCATGGTTCACCCACCCTTCACTGCATTTCCTCCATTCTTAATACATTTCCAACCATGACTAGTCACTTGCAAAGTGTCACCCATCATCCATTAACTATATTTCTTGAAGTGAGAATTTTGCCTAGAATCCTAGCAAATAAAATCTTCTTTTTAAATTTGATAGTAATCAATATATGTAAATACTATAAGAAGTGATATAATCAATGAGAAATACTAGAGAAAAGTTTACTGAACCTAGCTTGGTCTAATTTGGGAGGAAACACATAAGAACTTAAATTCCAGGAAGCAAGGATCATTGGCAATTACCAAAATAGGAAAACTAAAGAAATCATTCTCAAAGACTAGAACTATGTTAAATTAAATCTGAAGGGTCAATAAAGCAATGCTCCAATTCTTTAATTGGATTCCAATTCTTTACTGATTCTAATGAATGGAAAATCTTTACAGGAAAGTAAAAGAATAAAAATAGACAATTTAGAAAAAAAGAAATAATGTGTGGTAACATACTCTAGTAAAAGCTGCAAGAAATACAGAGTAAAATCAAGAATTGAAATCAGGTAAGACAAGTGGAACGATAGAGCAGAATAGAGATTCCAGAAACAGACTCATGTTGCATATAAACAGTACAAGTAATTTAGTACATTAATAAGTTGACCTTTAAAATCAGTAGAAAATGCACAGCTTATTTAACAAATAATTTGGAAATTGTTTATATATTTTTTAAATACAGTGAAATTCTTATTTCACCTTACCTTATATTATACCTAACAAAAATTTGAGTAGCTTAAAGAGCTGAATTTGTGACAGGAATGATTCATTTTAAATTCGTTTAGAGGTAACAAAGTCTTTCTAAGCAAAACACAGAACTTAGAATCCATAAAGAAAAATGACAAGCCTATTGAGCTACATAAAAATGTAAAACATGTAAAATATAAAGGACATCATTAACACATTAAAAGTCCAATGTCAAAAAAAAGAAATTATTTTAATTTGGATAAGTAAGATTAATATTCTTAACATGAAAATTACTTATAAAAATCAAAAGGAAAATATAAATAATCCAATAGAAAAAATTGACTATGTTTATTAAGTTATTTCAAAGAAAGGAATGCATGTGGCCAGCTGCTAAACAAATGAAAATTACACTCAAAAGCTCCTGGGTAAAATCTGAAACTGGTCCCTGTACACAGAGGACAAGGAAAAACCTAAGAAAGATGTAGACAACTCTAGATTTGTAGGTGGCAGGTATCATACTTAAAAACTTACCTACAAGGCTTAGCCTGAGTAGCAACAATACAAGATCTCACATGCCCACCAAACCTTAAAAGCTTATGTAGAGCCCTAACTGGTTCAGTCATGTATTCAGCCACATGGTCTTAACATCTTACTCTCTCAGGCCCATCTTTGAAATGCTTCCCACTATAGGAATGTTTGGGCAGAAGGTCCATTCCAATAACAGTGGATGGGGCAAAGGAATTTCCCATTGCCAGCATCTAGCTCATAAGCTCAATCAGCAGTCCCATCTGCTCCTCTTAATGACTTCCTCCAACAATTTATTGAGTAAAAATTTGTAGAACCTTGATGAAAGGCAAATTTCCAGTGTTCATTACCTCTAAGAATTTATTCTGAAAAATTTCCAATATGTTTACAAAGATATGTACAAACTATCCATTTGTTTAAAGAAAATAAATTAGAAACAATATGTGTCCATCAAAATGCATAAATGGTTACAAATATTACAGCTTTATATATGAAGCAATTTTATGTAGTGATTTAAAATAACAGAATAGCTATTCTAAATACAAGAATTTCTCCACATGTAACAAGTTAAAAACTCAGGTTTGCAAAAAAAAAGGTGAACATTATTTATTTTTATCACTCATTTACAAATAAATGAATCAGTCACGGCACTGTGTGTGAGCGAGAGAGGGTATGTGTACGTGTGTACATGTTCTTTTGTGGTTAAAACCGTAGAGCTGTGTCTGAAATGATTCACAGAAAACTGACAACGGTTATAGACAGAATAAGGAAGAAAGGTGACTTGCTATTTTAATTTTTGCATCTAAATAATTCAAATTATTTATACAAAATGTATTTATAGCCCTGGCCTGTGAGGCTCAGTGGGTTGGAGTTCCATCCTGTAACCAAAAGGCTGTGGGCTTGATTTCAGGTCAGGGTACACGTATCTGGGCTGCACATGTGATCCCCGGTCCCGTCGTGTCCAGGAGGTGGCCAACCAATGCTTCTCTCTCACATCAATGTTTCTGACCCTTCCTCTTTCCCTTCCTCTCTCCCTAAAAGCAGTAAAAAAGACACTGTCCTTGGATTAGGATAAAAATGTGTTTTTATACATTCTTAATTAATTCAATAAAATTTATTTTAATACGGGTCAATTAAAATTTTGCTTTTGAACAAATTGGAAATCTCAAAATTTTTATTTCAGTATATATAAAAGAGGTGACATTACCTAGATATTCTAAAGATTCAAAAGGCTTAGAATCAAGTTCAGGTCTGGTACCACAATGAAGATGACTTTGAGACTCTTTCCACATGAGTAACTGGGATTAAAGGAAAGTGGCTAATTTACAGGGTCTCTGTGAAAAATCAAAACTCTGCAAACAATTGCAAAAAGTCAAAAAATTCAATGCATTATAATTATTACAGTACCATAATCCTATGGTTCTATCAGTGGTATATCATATTGCCTAAAGAATAATATAAATTATGTATATGTACATATATGTACTATATACCTTTTTACATGTAAGTATATATAATCTTGTTTACTCTTATAATATTAACTTCTTTCTGACAGATACCCCTTTGTTCTTTGGTAAACCCAAGTAAAACAGTCCTATCTATAAAGAGTCTACACTCTCAGTATTTATAAATTATGTATTAAAATGAAGTTCTGTTTCAAAAGAAGCTTCATGTACTTTGAAATCACATTTTACCTTTATTTGTAAATAAAGTGTACATTTTAACAGAAAGTACTGATTTCTCCCTTTCGAGAGAAAAAGAAAATAAAAAGCAACTTAATTTCTTAGAATGGTTTTCACACATCACGGAGTATTAAATAGATGCCAATTGATTTTTCCTCACTTGATTGTCTCCACGTCAAGGTAAGTCTAGCCAGCTTCACCTCCAACTTATTCATTCCCCGAAGCCCTAACAAACTGATTCTTCCTAATAGAACAATTATGCACATGTAACAAAATCAATCACTCTTCATGATGCACAGGCTTGCATTTACCTGTCTGGATGCAGAAGCCAAAGCATAATAGGCCATTAAGAACTGTGCTTTCTTAGCCACAAAATATCATGAGATTTACTGGCAAAGACTGAATTTTTAGATAAGAATGAAAATCTTAAGAGGTCGATTTGTTTATAATTCGCTTGGAAGACTGCCCTTTCTTTTAAAGCCCCACAATGAGAGTTTTTTATTTTTACTTCAGAACAATTATTTCGAATTAGGACTGTACATTTATAGCAGTACAGACACTGGAACTTTCTTACTAAAAACAAACAAAATCATCTCAACTTTAACATCAGATTAATAACTTAAAATTTTTTAAAGAAAGAAAATGTCCTTGTAAAAGTTAATGTTAATTGTATCCAAAGCCTGGAGAAAAGAGTAACTAAACATTTAAAGCACAATTCCTCTTCCCCAAACTAAGCAACATATTACAATCGATAATCTACTAAGCAGACAAACAAACCAAAAAAACAACCTTCACTCACACTTGAACTCAGTCATTTGCAATAAAAAACACAAGTACATGACTTTATAGTTTAGAAAACTGCAAGTGTGAAGATGTTTCTCCTCTGTAGAGGTTTGTCTCTAAGACCCCCTCTATCTATGAATTACTATAAACAGTGAACTTAAGATGACCATACTGCAGAGACATCAGAATTACTCCCTGGTTACTTATCAAGAGAATGTTGTACGTGAGAACTCACCTACTACTCTACAGAAGAGCACAGAAATCAAGCCCTTCGTTTCCCCAGACCAGCACCACACTTCAGTCTATTGTTATAGCCTGTCTGTGGAACACTTCCTCTTTAATTACTCTTCTCTCTTTTGTGGCTCGTACCACTCCGAGGTAGCAGCACAATACCTAGAAGCTCTTTTTCAGAGAGGGTATTTATTCACAGAGAGCAAGGCTAACTGTACCGATGGCAACCGTTGGCAGAGGTTTGCCTCTCACCTGCACATATTAGCCTGGTAGAGTCAGGTTTCTCCGTTTCTCAAACTGTCCTGTACCTGACAAAGTGACCTGAAATTTGGCAGCCATTCCTTCAATTTAAACCCTCCAGCAAAAAGAAATGCTTGCTGAATAGAAGGCAAAAAAAAAAGACATCTGAAGGTGCCAAAAAGTTAGCTTTCATTTTTCTTTCTATTGTAGTATATTGAAATTGATCTGGTTGAGGAGAATAAAGCATTGGATGAACTCTAGCGATTTAGAAGGCTTTCTGCTATTATTGGTAAAAGGAATAGACAGCCCTTTCTATGGCTCGTGATTTTTTTAAATTAATAATGATTCCTTTCAAAAGTTCCTAGCTAAAAGTTATTCTTTGTTAATGATTATTGTTGTGTGTAATAAACAGTGTCTTATCAAGAACTGCATTTCTAAGTCACAGATTCATGGTTTTAAATTATTTTCAAAAATGTTTTTTACATTCTTGATAAGCCCTTTTCTATAATTTCATAAATATAAAGTGACACACAGATGGTAAATATAGGACCATGATTTTGTGGGTGAGAAAGCTAAATCCTGTGTGCAAATTAGGGATTTTAGAATCCCAGCTGTTGACTCAGCTGCCACAGCAAAAATCTCCCAAATGTGGTATTAGTGGTAGCTACTAGGTGCTGAGCTCACTCACCACTTCTGTTTCCAAGAGTGACCTGAGTTGACCCCAATTTGAAAACCAACTTATTAACCAAGCAACTGTAACCTAAAGAACAGGACTAAACCTTTTCAAACCTTGGTCTCACTCAAAACCTGGGCCAACAACAAGGAAAAATCACTATTCCAAGTCACACAGGAAGTCATCCAACAAATACAATTTAAACTAAAATCTCTTAAGAATATGAGATCCATGAGAGATAGGACTTTTCTGTTTTGTCTGCTCTTTTATTCACTATCTAGATCACAGGTGGCAAACACAAGGTCTGCGGGCTGAATGAGGCCCTCCGCCTGGTTTTATCCTGGCGGAAACCTTGTTTCTACCCAGTGGCAACGCAGAGCTCCCACTTAACTGTTAAGGAGTAGTTACATTTGTGCAGTCCTAAAATTACATTCAGGCCTTTGAGGGCAACTGCCAGGTTGATATGGCCCCCAGTGAAAACGAGTTTGGCACTTCTGGTCTAGATCAACCATGCCTTGACAATGTCTGTTTGCAATTGGGACCTGGGAGATTTATTCAGAACAAACTAAAGAATTTTTTGGTGCTGGGTTCTGGTTTGTTTCTGAATGTAGCACCCTCCTTGACTTGCTGCAGAAGCTGCAAGCTTAGTGCAGGAGGATGATTATTCTTTTTTTTATTTTAAAGATTTTATTTATTTATTTTTTAGAGAAAGTGGAAGGGAGGCAAAAAGAGATGGAGAGAAACATCAATGTGTGGTTGCCTCTACTGCACCCCCAGGAGACCTGGCCCCCAACCCAGGCATGTGCCCTGACTAGGAATCAAACTGGTGACCCTTTGGTTCACAGGCTGGCACTCAGCCCACTGAGCCATACCAGCCAAGGCAGGATGCTTATTCTTTATACTGATGAATAAAGCAGAAGAGAAAAGAACATTTTCCAAAAATTATAAATTATTTATAGTATTTTCATTTCTGAAAATTTCTCCCCTCTAACTAATCAATGGTGTCTGTTAAAATAAAAAAAATAAATAAAGTATCAACAGGAAAAAAAACAGCTTGGCCACAAGAATGGAAAGAAACAAGTACAATTCAGCTAGAAAAAGGGATTCTACATTTGGGGCAAGACTTACACAGCAGGGTCAGGATGTATCTTAGTGGTAGAAAGGCCCTAAGTAATTAGATGTGCACTGTAGACAATCTTATGCAATACACTACACTTTTTAATTGCTCACTTATTTAAAACATGCTGATATGGCAAATAAGTTTTTGTGTATCTTTTAAATAAAAATTAAAAGTTAATAAAATGTTTAAATGGAAGCAGGTCTTCTATGACTGAAAGAATTTGCATTCACCTATATAGGCAAATCATACCCATCCTTCCCACTTTATCCAATTACTTGCAAAACTCTGTTCTAATGCCCATGATTACTGTAATTCATTCTTACTAGATTTTGTAGAGAACCTGTAGTGTGTGAGGTGCTCAGCTAGTCACTGGATACAGTGAAGAATAAAACATGTATATTTTCCTGCCCTAATAGAATTTTGATATATAGGAACAAGAGAGAGATGTCAAATACAAAACTGCATTGATAAGTGAATGAGTGAATGAATAAATGAATGAACAAATACTGTCAATTTTGATAAAACCTTAAAGGAAAGTTAAAAAAGAAAAGTAGAATAATAGAAGGCCATGAAAGAAATAACAAGGAGACTATAGCATCTGCAGGTAAGGAAGGTTTCCTAGCAAAAGTGACATTTAACAAGGAACCAAAAGATGCTGAAGGAGTGAGAAAAACACTTTCCAGGAAGGGTAGACAGAGTCAAGGGATTGAGACCAACTGAAGAAAAGTTATAAAGTTTGCAAAAGAAAGTCCTTGTCCTTTCAGAAAAGTTGTATGTTTAAATTTGTAATTTTAATGTAAAGACGGGACTTACAGAGTTAAAATCTGGTTCTTGAGCAACTCTTAATGGTCTTCAAACTCTCAAATCTGTTTTCAAATAATTTCTTAAGGAATATGATTTAGATAAAAACAAAAACTGAAAACAAACATAAAAATAGCTTCTATCCACTATGGGATGATGGCTAACCGAAATGATATTCTATAGAGAACTATTTAAATACCAAGTCCCTAATTCTGTACTTTATCTGGGGAGTTATAGTTAATGTAAATAAATTTAGGATGACTTTTTTTTAGGACTCATGTTGAAAATTACAAGCTACTTTCAGAAAAAGAACAGAAAACAGAAGCCACACAATATAAACATATATAATTGTAGGATTTAGTTTGTAAGACAGACTTGATCAAATGAGTAATAGAAAGGATATCTCTATCTACTTTCCCACATGTTGAAAAAGTCTGAGTTATAAAGAACTCTGTATTCTTAACAAGATTATATCTATTCATAGTTTCTCTGTATAGTGTATGTCTATTATCTGCCATGCCTTTTGCTTTGAACCAGAGTTGGGAAAATGAATAATAACCAATACTAGCTTTCTGTTAGGAGGAGATAGATGAACTATCTAAAAACACAAACGCTTCTTGAACCACCTTAGTGTTTTTAGTTATGTAATTATTATCATAATTCTTTTACATGTGGGTAATGTGGTTTGTTAAAAGATGTTATAAAGAAAAGCACAGAGGCAAAGAGAGGAGAACCTTCTGTAAGAGGTGGCATGATAATTTAGTCATGGAAAAATGTAGGTGTCAGGAGCCTAAACAGAAATTACATTTTATGCAGAAAGAAGAGCATGCGTGAGACCATCCATGGTGGTGAGTAGAAAACATGGAACATTAAGGTAGGAATAAGCCAGGGCAGGTTGCATCTATGTAACTAATACTGGAATGAAATAGACAATTATAATTCTTTACCAAGATATTTACAAGAAATGAATCACAGATATATGTTCATAGACACGATGCTACTTTTTAAAAGTCATTCATTCCATTTGGCATTATTTTGCAAATTTTAAAGGAGAGTTTTAAAGTGAAAAATAAAGTTTCCCTACATGTGCCACAGGTACATAGAATCCCAAATCACAAATATTAGCATCGCTAGTAGTTCGAGTGTCATTTTATTACATTACTGTAACTTAGTCTTTTCAAGCCTTGTTTATAGAATGTTTCTAAGGTGGGGAAGGGGAGAAGGAACGGGGGTTTAGGGCACTCTTAATCGGAAAATATGGATGTACTGATTTACTGCTTTGGAAGGGGACAAAAGAGAATAGACATTGCCTTAAGATCAGTCTGATTCCAGACTAGTTTGAATTAAGGACTATTGAATATTTTTCATGGAACAGATATGCGCTATACGTAAGAGAGAGGTATCTAAAATCGCATGCAAGAGGACCTCCTGGGAGTGTGCTATTAACCTGCAAAAAGAATATGTATGGAATAGACTGACAAAAGGTGGGACAGTTGGCAGCTAGTGAAAAATGCATCAACCATATCACAGATGCACAGTCAATTTTTTTTCAAGAAAGGATTCTTCAAAATAGCTACAACATTTCTTGTAATAGAAAGAGTTTTAAACATTTGTCAGTCACAGAGTATACAAACCGTCTTTCTAGAGCATCATAAAAGTTATAATAATAATCATAGTAATTACAGCTAATACACAGAGGACTTAATATTTGCCAGACACTGTTCACACATATGCACACACATACACTTGTGCACATATCCTGTTTCCTCAGTTTCAAGATGTCCACGTGCTCCATGTAACCCTTCTGAAAGCGGGCTGCATGCGTCTTACAGTCAGTTCTATGATTCGCCAGTGGCGGTAAAGACACAACTGTCACTGTCTGTGCATACCTTTATCTCCTTGTTCTTCTGGCATGACTTCACAACTGCCCCTGGAAGTTATCTAATCTATCTATCTTACCAAATCTATCTAATTTGATTTTAAAATCTAAAAAAGATTTTAAAAACATATAACTCCTAACTTCCCTTAAACCCCGAATGGAAACCTCTCTTTCCCAACAATATTTCACAAATTTAAAGAAATACATAAAGGTTTGTTTGAGGGGCAGGGAGAGTTTAGCCTGTTTCCATTGTTCAAATCTATGCTTACCACAAATCCTGATGTGCTTCTTTCTCAGGACCCAATGAACTCACCCCTGAGGCCAACTGAAAACTGTTTCTAGAACAGTTTCCTGGCTTGAGACTCAGGGGTAAAAGTCATTGCTGCCAGTCTATTTATTTACACAGAAAAGAAAGAGGCAGCCCCTGAATGAATCACAGTGCTGATTGCTCCCTGGCCCACTGTCATTTGTACTTGTTGATTCTGACCTTGGAGTTTCTAGAGAAGAGCTATGCTTATGTCTACTGTCCAGGGCCACAGTTTTCTTTTCTTTCTCCTTCAGTGTCATTACTTGATTTCTTATCTCTAGGAATCCTTTTAACCCTTTGTTTTTTTTCTGGTAGAAAATTTCCGTGATTTCTAACAATACTATTCTTTATTTTGCAAGGGAGGGTTAAAGTTTTTCTGTAATTTCAGTAGAATCTTCAAAGAAGATGAAATGATTGCCTGAGCTGAGTATTAAGAGTTTCTTTTATATGGCTGGATTCAGACAGAGAAGTTTATTTGTTTTTCAAATAGTTACAGTAATTTACAATAATATATTAACTGGGCTTATGGAAGAATTTGACTCTTTTCTAGATTCAGCTAAAATCATTGAAATATTTTAGAATTTTAACATTTTCTTTGTACACAGATCATGGTGGAAAGAAATAGAGCTATTTTTCCATTTTCTAAGAATTAAAGCAAAATTAGAAATGCCTTTTGAATCTATCACTTACTTGAAAATATCAATTCCCTTTTGTACTTCTTTCAATAAAAGGAAGAGAAGAAAGTCATGATTTGGGTAGCCAAGGAATGGAACAAAAAAAAAAAAAAAAAAGGAACCCAGGGCCACCTCCTCTGCCCCTTGTGAATGCACTTTCTCTCAAAGGTACTTTTTCTGTTTCCCCATAAGTTTAGTATACATGTGGCCTAGCTACCGCAGGTTCTACCTGTACTAAACTTATCATTTGGTATATCACAGATAAAATCTAACTGTTTCTATATTATTTGTTGTGTTTTCCTCTGTCTCCTGACAAAAGGCTAATAACATGAGGTCAGAGGTAGTTGTGGCACAGTGGAGAGAATAACAGACCAAAAGTCAGAAAAATCTCTGTTCAAGAACTAACTCAGATGCTCAAGCAGTCATTAAACCTCCAAGACTTGTTCTTTCCCTGTGATATGTGATTAATAAGAAATTTCACAGGGATAAGTTAGGATCCCATAAGTATTAAAAAAGATGGGGAAGGCATCATAAAATATATGTAAGGTTTTGTTCTTAACTGGAAAACACTATCTTTTATAATCATAGATGATGTAATTTGGCCAAAAACTTAATTTATGAAAATTATAAACATAAAAAAATGACATTTTCCCCTCAATTTCAATATAACAGAACACAATTCATAATATACATTCACCACCTTAGAAAAACATACCTGCCATTCTTTGAAGTTGATGGTTCTGGTCCCTTACTGGTAAGTTAAGAAAACAGGTATGTTGCAGGTCACATGTAACAGATACACATGCACCTGTGTCTCCTGACCTGAGAAGGCATTTCCTTTCTCCGGAATAGTCTTCAACCACTGAAAAGTAAACTTGTTCAGAAGCTCAGAAGTTCAGTTTAGCTAATCACCCCCAAAATTTGGCAGTTGATCCACGTGTTATTTAAACTTTTAGAACACATATAATTATACAGAAAATCTCATTAATACAGGGTCACTGTCTGGTATTATTTTCATGAATTTTGCTTCTTTATATAAAAACAGAGGACTAGAAACATATGTAAAATTAACTGATGACAATGCCCACATTTGTTTTTGAAATACAGAACAAGACTAAGAAGTTGGATCATGCTCATGTATAAAGTTCAAGTTGTTTTAAATATTTTCCCATGTGGCCATTCAGGGGGATAATACATGAATGGGTCAAGTAACAGCTTTCTCCTACACTGAATTGTGAAAACAGATTAAAATACCCAAGTAAGGAAAGCCACCAATATTTTTTCACATGTAATAAGACAAGAATTATCATTCTCTATGTAAAATACTGAAGAATACAGGATGTGGCAAAAGTAGGTTTACAGTTACTGGTACACAAAAGTTTATTTTTGTATTATTATTATCTATATGAACAACTGTAAACCCTTTTTTGCCCCAGACTATAGATACATATATGCATGTGGAATACCAGTCTTATAGCCTGATAAAATTACTTGGTCAAAGATTAAAAATTCTTAAAAACAGAAATTGATTCTTCATAAGACATCAGCTCATTTGACTTTTACCTTTATTCAGCTGAGAACAATAGGATTGCAAATATAGGATAGAAATCAAATGCTCCCCTTTTCTCAAATAGTATTCTACAGCCTAACTACACATCACTGTCAGTAATTTCATTTTACAACAGAAACAAGACTAGCATGACCTTCAAAAAGTCTAAAAAGCGCTCCCAATCCCTATGGAAACTCTGAGAATTCTGTCTTCCTCATATCCTAGAGGAAAGACAAAGAGGAAATAACATTCTCTGAGTGCCGCTCTGTGTCGGGTTTTGTTTTCTTGTATTTCATCATCATGAGTCTACTCTGATAAAAGGGACTGTGGGTCATGCACATAAGTGATAAATACTGTAAAAACCTGCAGTGGAGAAAAGCGTGAATACCTCTCACACACAACCTACAAGTTAAAGTCAAGCTTTATTTCCTTTCATGCAAAGTGTGCTTTGGTATATGCATACTATGTCATACAGATATATACATACATATCTCCCCAACCTCCCAAAAGAGGGGATGAGGAGTCCAGAAAGAGAGACAGAGAGAGAGATTAATTTGCATACTTTTTCCACTCCAATTTGCTTAGATAAATATATTAGTTAGTATAAACAAATAGGTCTTATAGGGTTAAACAAAAAACTGTAATCTTCCTAACAGACAGTCCAGGGTGGGGATGGCAGCACCATAGTCCAGTCATCAGGTCTCCAAGTTTCTTTTCCGTTTTGCTTCAAGGTCCTGGTTTCTGATCTTGAAGTAACATTATTCCTTGGCATCCTAAAAAATATCATGCACTAAAATTTCTTATTAAAAATGTCATTTTCAATAAATGAACATAAGTATATGTCTAACTATTATCTTGTATTTTAAAGAGCTTTCTTCATAAGCCAAGTTTCCAAGGTGTCATCCTGTATATTTTGATTACCACCTAATTCAATATTATTCTTTAAGCTGAAAACTGAAAACAAGTCATCTTGGAGTGTAGACTCACAAGGTGCTACCAACAGGAAGGAAGAAGGCCTGTGTTCTATACCTCAGCTCTTTAGGCAAGCAAGTGGCAGAAACTATCTGACTCTTAAACAATTTGCTTCTGACTCATTTTTCACAACTCAGTTAAAATGTGTTATTTCTGCAATAAATTTAAAAATTCATACTTTTTTATAGAAAAACAAATAAAGATACCCAAACTAGTGTTTCTAAAATCATGTAAAATAAGAAACAAAATAATCACTTAACAGAAACATAGCCTCACCCATGTAGTCTTAATATAGAAAGCACTCTCTATCTACAAGACAACCTGTGTGGGTTTAGAAATCCACCAAGGCATGTTCCTCAAGTTGTGTTTAAATAGGTATTTGGCCTGAAATCTATGTGTGCTACAAATTCTACTCGATTTAATAATTCTTCAATGTTATTCCAACTGGTAAAGCAATTCATATAAAGTTTATATTTATAAATTTATTTTTTATAAAAGGGAATTATCTGTTATTGTTATTCTTTGACTCATTGTAAACTTTAAAGTTGGCTGTCAATCTCTTAGCACTACCAAAAACACCCTGAGATTAGAAATAGTGGGTATGGAACCAGAACTAGCCCGTAAAAGACTCAGAGAATCTCTCAACTTGAGGTACATTTTTACTCATATTAGTACCAAAAATGGCTAAATGTCATTTTGATTTTCCAGTAAGTCTAATAGTCCCCCAAATGTCATTATAGGACATGTCAAATACTATATTCAAAGCCTTGCTTCAAGAGACAATGAGTATTAGCCATTTATTATCATCAGCTCAATTATTAAAACCATCATCTGCCCTGCCTGGGGTAGCTCAGTGGATTGAATGCAGGCCTATGAAGGGTCTCTTCCCAGTCAAGGCACATGCCTAGGTTGCAAGCCAGGTCCCCAGTAGGGGGCATATAAGAGGCAACCGCACATTGATGTTTCTCTCCCTCTCTTTCTCCCTCCCTCCCCTTCTGTCTAAAAATAAATGAATAAAAATCTTTAAAAAATCATCTCATGTTAAATCTTTCTCAATTACCTTAACTATATTGCTTTCAAAAGAAAATTTAATTTTTTCTTAATTGACAAAGTCTCTGAAGAAGGCTGATAATTCTTGCCCATCTTTATTCCAAAAACTTACTTTATACTGAATTTAGGTACAAAAGGTGAAAAAAGTACCTGGGAAATCATATAACAAAGGCAATATTCTGTTTTAATTTTTTGATAATTGATGTCTTCTTTGCAGACTCCCTAGAACTCCTATTGCAGTATAGGTCTTAAACTGACACCTGTCAGAGACAGACAGCCCCACCAATTAACAGCAAATCTTTATTGCTACTAAATCCTGGCAGCAGATATGTATTTCTGTAGAAAAAAGAGCCTCCAGAAATCTCATGAATTGCTTTTTCCTCAGAGGGCAAGAGAAATGAACCTCTATATTAGCAGAAAGACAGTATTAAACAGCTGCTCACAAGTCTCTCTCCAAAAGCACTTGATTTCTATAATAAACAGAATTAAATTGTGTCCATTTCTGGTCCTAAACAACAGGGTTGGGCTTTAAAACGCAGACCAGGCACATAAAACGCCACTGTAAAATCTAGCCTCTATCATAAATAGGGCAGCCTAGGGAAATTCCAGATTGAAATTGTAAGCCAAAGCTTATTAACCAACCACTTTAAAAGGACATAGGCAAGTTTTGTTTTAATTATTGTTTCTTTATTCCTGGAAATCAAATTTTAAAACAAAACCTTGTGTTTGAAAAAACAACAGGGTCTTCCTTCCTTCCTTAATTTCTTCCTTCCTTCCTTTCTTTGTTTATTTTCTTTTTCTTTCTTTCTTTTTTTTTGCCTTGTTAATTTGGAATGAAGATAAAATTAAAATCGCCATTCTTGTATAAATGCCAATATGTCATTTGCGCCAAATGGCTTTATCCTGTGTACCAGCCCCATCCATTAAAATCCACAAATGGAAGGGAGTAGGGGATTCAGTGCTTTGCCTGTTGAGAAGCCAGTGAGCAGAGTAGAGAATTTCTTTTCTTTCATATGCAATCCCTGCTGATGACATGAGTGTTCACAAACTCCTGTGAGAATAGCTATATCGTTTCCAGGTTTCTTACACCTGCCCGAAACCCTTGGAGGCCCAGTTGCTGTTTTGTTCTGTGTGCTCAGAAGACATCAGAACTGAGCGCTTGGATCTATATACCTAGGACATGATTCCTTTGGTCTATTTATTTTAAGTATTCTACCTTCAAATACTTGAATGAACGAAAGCACTAGAAGCCAGAAAAAATAAAGACAGAAAGCCCAGAAGAAATATTTGAATGTCAAGAGACCTGAAGTGTAGATATTTTGGAAGTGCTCTCTATTGTTTGATTTTCTTTCTCTTTAATTGTAAATAGATTCCACCATATACTGCAAGAAAAATGCAACAGTACTTCAGATTACAAACCAGCACAAACTTCATGCCTCTCAGATTCCTAACTCAGGTGTGACGGCCTAATAGAGATTAAAGAAGAACAAGATCCTGCACGAGAACCTGGCCATTCAGAGACAAGTGCCAGACTGAAAAGCGGCCAGTTTATTAGTTTGGACCATGGGAACAAATGAAAAGATTGCCTTCAATGGGATCTTGTTTAAATAGGACTTGATTGTCAATGAGAAGAAATCACAGCAAACTTTTATACTTCTTAAAAATATAAATTTATTTTCCTAAAATAATATGCATCACTAAAATACAGAAAAGCAATAATAATTACTGGGACTTATCAAATCACTGAGCAAAGAATAAAGAAAGTAATCTCAAACCAGTAAAGTTATTTTAAATAAGAAATAATGTTCTAAAAGTCATATGTGTGATATACTTTTATATTATGCAGTGAAATAGAGAATTTTCTCTTGTTATTTTTAGATTAATGAGTAGAAATACCTTGAAATTTTAAAAAATGTGACACTATTTCAAAAAGTTCAATTGGGTGATCTTGAGAATTTCCTAATCTCTTTTTCTATAATGAAGACATTTGGAAAATGAATAATTCATTTCATCAAATAAGTATAAAAGTAAGAAACAGTTTGAAAACTTACATGCTAAACATTCTAAAATTAAATAGATTGAATTAATTCAATGTCATACATATACATACCTGTGTTAGATGACATGCCTACATTTATTGCTTAGTACATGAGGTAACAGCCAATATATGATGGTATCCTCTCTACCAAATCAAAATCTTAAGTGGATGCTTCTATTGGTAGAGCCTTCTAATTCCATAAACTAGTTGCAAGAAAACCTGGGAAAATAAATTCTTGGTATCTTTTTTAAGCAGATAGGTCTTAAAAGGAAGAAAATCTCTCCCTGCCTGGTGTGGCTTGGTTGGTTGGAGCATTGTCTCATAAACAGAAAGGTTGAGGGTTTAACTCCCAGTCAGGGCACATGCTTAAGTTGCAGGTTGGGTGAAATGCTGGGGCACAAACAAGAGGCAACCAGCTGATGTTTCTCTTTCTTTCCCTTAACGTCCCTTCTCCTCTCTAAACCAATGAACATGTCCTCAGGTGAGGTTTCTTTTTAAAGGAAGAAAATTGTCTCAAACATGAGGAATGTTCAAAATGTGGTGGACAACTAATCAGTATGAAAAATGGTCATTATGACGTAACCATAGATGCTGAATGCAAATGGGAATGGAATTCTAATGGAAAGTATTGGAGGTAAAATGTCAAATAAGAACACATTACATACTTGTAAAAGATAGTAATAAACAAATCAAAACCTCAAATTGTCTCATTTATTTACAGCATGTGACATGATGACTTTATTGCTAAGCAATAAAGGTAGAACAGAGAGCTTGCATTCCAACAGGAAAGCTTAAAGAATCACATAATTTGAAGTTACGTAAGGCTTCATGAGGCAGACCTTCAACACATAACCAAACATACGCTAGTTTCAGCAAATGAGGCAGATCCGTTGTTGGCTGAATAAAAGTGAGCAATGACAGCAAAATTAGAGATAAGGACAATAAATAATAGAATACCATTTAAAATAATAAAATTTGATGCCATTATAAAAATATGCTTGTTCAGAAATGAGTTATATTGAGTGACCCTAATTTCTAATTCTCTCTAATAGAAATGAAAGACTTTAAGGAGATTTCTTGGTCTTTTCTGGCCACTAATGTTTTCTGTGCCTTGCTCCAGCATTGGCTAACAGTTAGGAAAGATAAAAATGACAGAGTCATTGATTTTCTAGTCAACATTTCAAGTTGACAAATTATTTCCAGGTCAGGCTTCCAATCACGTTGTCAAACATTTTTCTGGCTAAAGTTTTTAAACAAAGACAATCACCATTTTACATATGTATGTATGTATGTATGTATGTATGTGTTTGCTTCTGAACATTTTTTTAATCAACTATGTGGAAGGATGTAATTTATAAACAGTAAAAATCATCCAGTTTGGGTATACAAATAGTTCTATGAGTTTTTGCAAATGTCCACATGCATGTAAGCACCACCAAAACTAAGATATAAAACATGTTCATCACATTAAGGTAATCCTTTCTTCCCCTTTCTATTCAATCTTTCCCTGGACTCCTAGTCATCTTTATTTTTATTTATAAAAGCTAATATTTGTCTTCTAAGCTTCTAAATGGAATTTTCTTTGTCTCTGCTTCTCTCTAACCTTCTCATAAAGGTTTATAATAGCTTTCACAAGGTTAAACCCATTCTGCATTTGGCCAAACTTCATTATGCATATCAGGCTGTGTGCTGTTGTTAACTCTGTAAGTGTATCTCTTTATGCCTGCCATAGGAATAATTCACCTAAATCCTCATATTCGTATACATCAAGCATTACTGAGCATTTGCTTTGTGCTGGGCATTATATTTAGCCCCAGTCTCAGAGTATGGTGTTTAAAAAATTAGATTCATTCCCTGTCTTCATGTGTATTACAAAGTTAAATAAATTCACTCTAAGCCAGATCCAATATAATTAATTCTACTCAATCTAATGCATCATGTAGGGTTTTAATACTTCAAAAATGCCAAAACTCTTTCAGCTATACAGAAACTTGTATACAATTAAATATACACAATCAGTAAGTACTTTTACAAATCATAATTACATATTGAATATTTAAATGGATTTTTCATATCTTATTTATTGACTTCAATATTTGGATGATTTAAAGAATTATATGATCTATGTACATACACACAAAACAATTTGGAAAACTAATCCTAAGAACATTTTCTTTCATTAAAAATAATTAACAAAATTCATTATATGGCAGCAATACTCTTCTGCCATTTGATTTTATTTTCAATGTTTGCCATTTTACTCATCAATTTGACAGTTGAAAGGATTTCTACACTCTTCTGTTATTTCTCAAAATGTTCTGACATTAAAAAAAACTTTTAAAGACAAACTTTTTAAATATCTTTTTTCTCTGAGTTAAAAAAAAAAAGTTAAAATCAATTCTATAGCAAAATATAGAAATGGCTCAACTGAATGTGTGCAAGCCAGGGAGCAAAACAGCACAGTCTGTGTTAAGTGTTACTCTATGAAATAGAAATGGGTGATGAAGTGAATGAAAAAAATATACAAGCAAATATGGAAGACAGCCAAAGAGCTAGTAAGTGGAAGGCTGTAATTAAGCAGGCACCTAGTGGATGAGAGGAAATGAGACCACTGCTGCTGCATTGCTGCCGCCAGCACAGAATGCTCTTTCACTCAAAATAGTCAACAGCTCACCAAGAGGACTGTAATTATATATTTTAATTTTATTTCATATGCAGTGATTGTAGGCAAGATAGAGTCAACAAAAATTGAGGAAACTGCCTACTATCAATGATATTAAGTTTGATAAGAATGCCTCTGTGAAAAGAGTTATTAAATTTTAAGTTAAAATGTTGGATTGTGTATTTGTTTTAATTCCAGTCATGCAGTATTCAGTCAAAGCCTCCCAGATAGGAATCGAAAGGTAAATATGTGAAGAATTTCATTGCCAGCATTCTGCACAAGAAACATCTGGCATCATAATCCTAAAATAACATATAGAGAAAGCAAATGCCTTGAGCTGAATAAATAAATTCGAAGCATCTCAAGCTAGAGCATCTCCATTTTGAAGTAACCCAGTTTCCCTGGAAACTTTGATTAGGACCAGCTTTCAGGGAAAATATAACCTCAAAGGCGGTTTTCAGAGAACTTTTCTGTTAGTTCTCTTTTTCCTTTATGCATTGTCTTCTTCATATCCACTCTGCCACCAGCCAACATGTCTATAATTCCCAATCAGTTTTCTACCGATCATGAGCTCTCCCAATTCTAGATGCC